>SJYC01074704.1:0-32529 GCA_006408675.1 Madoqua kirkii
GAGCCATCCCCCCCGGGGCTGCAGGGCCGGCCGGGCCGCCGCCGGCCGCCGCCCCTTATAGCCTCCGCCCCGCCCCCGCCGGCCCCGCCCCCGCTTTTGTTCTGCACTCGCCCCGAGCCCGCGGCCCGGGAAGGGGGGTGGCCCGGCCCGCAGATCCGGCCCTTCCCGGGGCGGGCCGGGCTGCGGGCTCGGAGGCCCGGAGGGACGGGGAGATGAGAGGGTGACCCTGGGCAGGGGGTGCCGCTGCTGCGGGCCTCAGTGTCCCCGACGCGCGGGGCCGTCTCAGAGGAGTCAGGTTTCCCTACTCGCCCCCGCCTCCTGACAGGCCGGCTTGGGAGGGCGCGTCCCGAGCAGGGGCGTTCAGCTATGGCCCGGGGGACTCGGAGCCACGGGGCGGCGGCTGGCCGGGATTCCGCTCGGCAGAATCCGCCAGTTCACAGAGGGGGAAACTGAGGCCCCGAGAGGGAGGGGCCAGACGAGGCTTTTTCCAAACCGTCGGGCAGGATGAGGGGCCAGGAGGCCTTCTTGGCAGGTCAGGTGTTGGGAGGAGGCGGTCAGAAGGCAGTGTCTGTGCGGGGCTCTGGGGACCCCACGCCGCCCCTTGGCCTGGGACGAGCAGGTTCCTCGGAGGCCCTCAGGGCCAGCCTCCTGAGGCGAGCGCGCGTCTCAGAATCAGAGGGAGGGGTGGTGAGCGCCCTGGAAAATGGTCACACAGTCCACGCAACCCGGGGCGCAAGCAGTCTGCTTCATCTCCGGGGAGCCGAAGCTCGGGCTGTGGCCCCCGTCGCGGCGGGCTGGTTCCTGAGCCGCCGCAGGGTGAGGCTGCGCCTAAAAAGGGCGCCCAGCCTGTGCCCAAAAAGGGAGGAGACGGGCAGCGAGGGGAGGGCCATCGGCTGACTCAACCCCCCGCCCCCTCCAGTCCCCCGGCCGCCGCGGCCTCTCCAGGGAGGCTCCACAGAGACCCCTAGAGGGCGAGAAGAGGGAAGACAGCCATGATTTTTCACTCAATCACTGCAGATGGAGACTGCAGCCACGAAATTAGAAGACGCTTACTCCTTGGAAGAAAAGTTATGACCAACCTAGATAGTATATTAGGGCCATCGGCTGACTCAACCCCCCGCCCCCTCCAGTCCCCCGGCCGCCGCGGCCTCTCCAGGGAGGCTCCACAGAGACCCCTAGAGGGCGAGAAGAGGGAAGACAGCCGTGATTTTTCACTCAATCACTGCAGATGGAGACTGCAGCCACGAAATTAGAAGACGCTTACTCCTTGGAAGAAAAGTTATGACCAACCTAGATAGTATATTCAAAAGCAGAGACATTACTTTGCCGACTAAAGTCCTTCTAGTCAAGGCTATGGTTTTTCCTATGGTCATGTATGGATGTGAGAGTTGGACTGTGAAGAAGGCTGAACGCTGAAGAATTGATGCTTTTGAACTGTGGTGTTGGAGAAGATTCTTGAGAGTCCCTTGGACTGCAAGGAGATCTAACCAGTTCATTCTGAAGGAGATCAGCCCTGGGATTTCTTTGGAAGGAATGATGCTAAAGCTGAAACTCCAGTACTTTGGCCACCTCATGCAAAGAGTTGACTCACTGGAAAAGACTCTGATGCTGGGAGGGATTAGGAGCAGGAGGAGAAGGGGACGACCGAGGATGAGATGGTTGGATGGCATCACGGACTCGATGAACGTGAGTCTGAATCAACTCCTGGAGTTGGTGATGGACAGGGAGGCCTGGCGTGCTGCGATTCATGGGGTCGCAAAGAGTCGGACACGACTGAGCCACTGAACTGAACTGAGGCCGTTTGCCATCTTTTTCTTCCTTATTTAAATTTTTTGGCCAGGCTGCAAGGCATGTCGGCTCTTAGTTCCCTAACCCGGGATCGAACCCATGCCCCCTGCATTGGAAGCTTAACCATCGGACCACCAGGGAAGCCTGCCGTCTGCTTCTTCAGAGTGACTCACTTTTAAAAAAATGGAAATGCCAACTTCAGCTTCATCTTAGCAATATTGGTCAAGAAATCATGGATTTGATGAACTGATGATATATATATTTTTTCTTTCTGATACACATGAAAATGCATAAACTAAAAATGTTTAACTACCTTAAGTGGTCTCGAGTGCCTCAAGGGATGCGTGGCCTTGTTTTGGGGACCCGCAATCCACCGGTCATGGGAGTTTTAAGTAACAACCTCCCACGTTGTGGCCACAATTATAGCAAGCTAGGCTGGTCCCAGAGGGCTTCCTGCAGAAGGGAGTGCCTGATCAGCCCAGGAGGGGCTGGTGTGGCAAACAGGAACAGGTCAGCAGGGGCTGCAGGAGCAAAGGGGTGGAGGCTGGCCCAGGCCTGGCATGTCTGCCAGAAGAGAGTGGCCACCTTTGCACGCTTCCGTCTCCCGGAGGCAAACAGTCACCCCACTGCAGGGAGGAGAAAACTGAAGCCCAGGCCCAGATGGAGGTCAGAGGAGGGCCCTGCCTCCCGGGCTGGCTGAGAGGACTGTGTGGTCGGGACGCAGTCGTGACATCACCCAGCTTGCCAGGCACTGCCGGTGTCCCTGTTCCCTCCTCGCCTGCCGAACCTCCTCACAGATGGGCCTCCTCTGCCCACCTGAACACCCCCTCCATGTTTCTGCTCCTGGCTTCATCCTCCCTGCAGTCCCGGGACCAGAAGGCCTCTCTTGGGGGTTGGGGACAGTGATGTGAGAATAGGAAAGTCAGGAGCCCTCCCTGCCAAGGGCACGGATATGACCACTCAGAACTCATTCAGAAAGGACCATGAAAACCTGCCATTCCTGAAGGGCTGGGAAGCGTCCTAAATCTGGATGGCCCTGCCCTGGACCTGGAACCAAGGGGTAAAATTCAAGGCCACAGGATTCAAACCAATGCCCCTAGGCCCGCAGGGGACAGCCTTTGGAAAGGACATGCGGGGTAAAGGTGGTTGGTGTCTTGTGCTGCATCCAGCCAGTCCATCCTAAAGGAAATCAGCCCTGAGTGTTCACTGGAAGGACTGATGCTGAAGCTGAAACTCCAATCCTCTGGCCACCTGTCGTGAAGAACTGGCTCATTGGAAAAGACCCTGATGCTGGGAAAGATTGAAAGTGGGAGGAGAAAGGGACAACAGCATGAGATGGTTGGATGGCATCACTGACTCAATAGATGAGTGTGAGTAAACTCCGGGAGTTGGTGATGGACAGGGAAGCCAGGTGTGCTGCGGTCCATGGGGTCGCAAAGAGTTGGACACGACCGAGGAACTGAACTGAACGGAGGAGGGGAATGGGATGCCTCCTGGCGGCTGCTCTGTGAGCAGTCCTGGGAGGCTTTCTGGGGGCGGGACGGGGGTGAGTGCTTTGTACCCGCTCCAGTCCACCCGCGACCCTGGGGCCACGCGGGAGCCAGCGAGCCGAGCCCACGGGAGGGGGAGGAGCAGGGCTCGGCCGGTCGCCGGACCGCCCTCGCTTTGGCTCGCCGCGCTCCGCCGCGGCCTTTGAAGGACGGTCCCGTGGGCCCTGCGCGCGCGCTCCACGCCCTGCCACAGCGGCTCCGTTTCCCCAGGGCGCACACAGCTCGGGCCAGCGGCCAGGAGGGCCCAGGCTCACCGACCCCCGGAGCTGCCGAGGGAGAAGCCGGGGACCCGCGGGGGTGCCGCGTGACCAGGCCCGGGCCTCCCGCCGGGGGCGTGTCTCCGCGGTCCCGCCCCGGCCCCGCCCCGCCGGCGGGGACCCGCGCCGCCGCCTCCGTCCCGGAGCCACAGCCAGCGTCGCCGCCGCCGTCTCCGACTCGGCTCGTCCGGCCCCGCCGCCGCCGCCGCCGCCGCCGCCATGCCCCGGGGGAGCCGCAGCGTGGCCTCGCGGCCAGCCAGGTAGGAGCCGGCGCGGGCGCCGGGGCGGCCGCGGGAAGCGCGGCCCGCAAGGACGCGGCGGCGTGACCTTGGTGACGGCCGCGCCATCTTGGCGGGGGCGGGGCGGGGGCGCCGCCGCGCGGCTGGCACGGTGGTCCTGGGCCCCGGCCTGGGGCCCGGCCACGGATGACCCCGCTTCTCCCCGCGCCCCGCAGCCGCCCCGCCGCGCACCCGCCCGCGCACCCGCCGCCCTCGGCCGCGGCCCCAGCCCCCGCCCCGTCGGGCCAGCCCGGCCTGATGGCGCAGATGGCGACCACCGCCGCCGGAGTGGCCGTGGGCTCGGCTGTGGGCCACGTCGTGGGCAGCGCCCTGACCGGAGCCTTCAGTGGGGGCAGCTCAGAGCCCGCCCAGCCTGCCGCCCAGCAGGTGAGCAAGGGCCAGAAGGATCGTACGGGTCACTCGTCTGTTGTCCTGGGGTCACTCACAAGCGGGCTCTCCCAACCCATCCCCTGAGGCCGAGGTCCCTGGAACCCCATGGACAGACACCAACCAGCCCTTTAAAGGTGGGGAAACCGAGGCGCCTAGGGGTCAGAGGTGGCCCTGGGTCGCCCAAGCCTAGAGGAGGGGAGAGCTGTTGCAGTTCCTGAGTGCCGCTCTCCCACCCCCTGGAGGCCCCTTCCTGAGGCCAAGGGTGACTGGTAGTCGGTGACTTTGGGCCTGCTGACCTGTCCCCCACTGGGCACCCCACCAGACCTGAGCCACATTTGGGCTTAGTGACAGGGTCAGGGATCATGAGGATCAGCGTGAATGAGCCAGGAAGGTGTTAGAACCTGTCGGCCTGGAGTTCATGCCAGCAGCGCCCTGGGCTTTTCTAGACCCACGTACCGCCTCCCGCCCCACCTGCCTCTGTTCCTGCACCCCACCAGCAGCGGCAGCAGCTTCGAGAGGGCTGTGGGCTCACCCTGTTTCAGGGATGGAGCCGCTGAGACCTGGGGCACCCTGCCCACTGGGGACCCCTGAGGCACCAGGGCCAGGGGCTTTGCGGAGGGCTAGCTACCACCCCCAGCCTCGGAGCCCTCTCCCAGGTGCCCAGCCCGAGCTGACCCGGCCGCCTCCCACGCTGTGCCCCAGGCCCCGGCCCCTGCCGCCCCGCAGCCCCTGCCGATGGGGCCCTGCGCCTATGAGATCAGGCAGTTCCTGGAGTGCTCCACCACTCAGAGCGACCTGACCCTGTGCGAGGGCTTCAGCGAGGCCCTGAAGCAGTGCAAGTACAACCACGGTGAGGGGCTGCTGCCCGACCGGCACCAGGGTGGGAGGGGCAGTCCACTGCGGCACTGCGGTCCTGGGTGCTCCCCCTCCGCCTGGGTGTTCCCACTCTTCCCAGACGCTCCCGCTTCTCCCCGCTGCTCCCGCTCCTCCTGGGTGCTCCTATGCCTCCTGAGTGCTCCCACTTCTCCCTAGTGCTCCCACTTCACCCTGGTGCTCCCACCCCTCCTGGGTGCTCCCGCTTCTCCCTCGTGCTCCTGCTCCTCCCGGCTGCCTCTATGTCTCCAGGGTGCTCCTGCTGCTCCTGCTCCTCCTGGCTGCTCCTGTACCTTCGACCTGACCTCCTTCCTCTCCAGGTTTGAGCTCCCTGCCCTGAGAGACCAGAGCAGATTGGGTGGCCAGCCCTGCACCCACCTCCACCCCTCCCATCGACAGCCAGATCATGACGTCAGATTGTACCCACCGAGCTGGGACCCAGAGTGAGGAGGGGGTCCCTCACCCCACAGATGACCTGAGATTAAAATGTGCAATTAAAAGCCTTTATTTTAGCCAAACCTGCTGTGTCCCCTCTTGTTGGACTGTCTGCGGGGGTCGGGGCAGAGGGAGATGGAAGTCCCACTGTGGGATGGGGTGCCGCCCCTTAAGCTGCTGTCCCTGGCGGGGAGGGCGACCTTGTCATCCTGCGTAATCCAACAGGCAGCGCAGACCGGACGGTGAGGCATTATCTGCTGACCTCAGGCCTCAAGGGCGTCTGACTCCGGCCAGCTGGAGACCCTGGAGGAGCATGCCGCCGCCTGTCGAGGACCCCCACCCCTCCACCTTTCTCGTCTCTGGGGGCCCCTCAGTGGCCTCACGCTCTGTCGGTGACCTTGTGCCTCTTGCTGATGCAATTTCCCTGTAATCACAGATTCAGCAGGAGGAACGCTTCGGGCCTTTGCACCTGACCACAGGAGCAGAGGTCACGGCCAGCCGCCGTGGATCTCAGTCCAGCTCGGCCACTCGGCCGTGATGTGCCCAGTCACAGGGCCTGCTGGCACAGAGGAGCCGGCCCTTCACGTGGCACCAAGCACTCGGAGCTGCTGCCTCTGCTGAGCTCATTCAGTGTCTCCACACAGAGCACCCCCTGTGTGCCAGGCCCTGTTCTACGTCCCTGGTCACTGAGCCCCAGGGGGCTGATGGGACCTGCCCTCGGGCACAGTGTGTCTCGCCATGGGGCTTTACGTGTGTCTCCGAGGGAGGCTGGCATCGCGGTCCACCTCTCAGCACGCACATCTGTCCCCTGGGAAGGGGGTCCCATTTCTGGGTGCGAGCAGTCCCCCGGGGTTCGTGTCTCCTCCTTACCTGGCTCCTGGGTCCTGGACAGCAGGGAGCCCACCCTTCGGGGCTGTGAAGGAGGGCCTTGCTCCTGGTGGCCACGCCGAGTACCCAGGCGCCGCCTCCGGCCATCGCCCTGGGGGAGCAGGCCCGACCGCCAGCGCAGCTCCTCTGTGAGGCCCGAGAAACCCTGCCTGAGGGCGCGAGTGGGCAGGCGCCCCTGCCCTCAGGCTCTCCTGTGTGAGGGACGCTCACCAGCCAGCTCTGGACGCTGCCCATCCAGGTTCTCCAGGAGGGACTCATAGCGGGTGGGGTCCCCTCCCTCTCCCTCTGCAGAGGGAGGGAGTCTGATCACTGGCAGGCTGGTGGTCTGTACCCGCCCCCCGACTCTGGACGTGTTTACTCCCCCCACCCGGGCTCAGGACAGGGCATTGAATGGGAAGGACAGGGCTGGGTCCTGGCCAGGCTGGGGGCTCTGCAGGGCATGGGTGCCTCGTGGATGCTGTCTCTCCTCTTATATTCCAACGTCACTGCAGGGGGGCACAAATCTGGGACCCCACTTACTGATGATCTGCACCAGGACGTAGGTCCCCCGCTCCTGCAGCTGGGTGCTGGCCATGGAGGGCGCTGGGGAAGGGCCCTCCTCCAGCCCCTCTGCAAGGGTCACCAGGTGCCCATCCTCAGCCAGCAGGGCGATGGCGGCTGGGAGGGCAGAGAGGGAGGCAGGGCAGGGCTGGTACTACCCCTGCCTGGGCGGGGGGCCCTCAGCCAGTCCTCCAGCACCCCTCGCTGCCCCCTCACCGTCAGGGGGCACCTGGCCCCTCTGCCTCAGGTGGGCGGTAAGGGTCCCGAGGCCACACCAGGTGTTCACCAGCTCCCAGCAGCCGCTGCGGGAGAGGGGCGGAGATGGGTGCACGGCACCCGCCTTACCCCCAGACCAGGATGCTCTGCCTCCCTCCTGCCTATGGGGTCAGGAACGTACCCCCCTCCATCTCCCCAGACATCTGAACGACTCTTGCCTCCACCATGCAGCCCCGTTTCCACAAGCTCAGGTGCCCGGTGCCACCCCCCTGAAGCTGCAGGACCCCTGACCAGCGAAGAGATGGGGCGGTTGGAACACATGCTCCCCCGGTGGCGGCTCAGCAGCTGTGTAGCCGACAAGCCTGCCTGCTTCACCCAGACCCAGCTTGGGGGGTGGTTTCCCTCAAGCAGCTCCCCCCAGACTCATCCCATGGACACCTCCTTCCCCACACCGCTTCCTCGTTCTCCCCCTCCAAGGCAGAGGGAACATACCCCTACCCGTCTGCTAGGACAGGGGACCCCCACTTACCTCCAAACATCACCGTGATAAACATGGCCGTGGTGGGGACAGACCCCTCCGACCCCCAACTTCCCACCTGGGGAAGGAGCTGGGGTGGAGCTCGACTGCAGGGTGGGGCCCTGCAGGAGCCGTATGGGTTTGGGAGATGACGGGTGGATGGGCTCAAGCGGAGCTCCTTGCTCAGTCCAGGGGTTCCCTGCAGCTAGTCCAGGGTCCTCAACCTTCTCTCGCTCACTGGATCAGAGAGGACTAAGGCTCCCTCCCCTGCCGCCCCACCCAGCTTCCAAGCTGGTCTCCATGGCAGTGGGAGCTGCCAAGAGGTCTGAGCGGCCAGTATCCAGGTAACGGGGTTTGTGGAGGGTCCGGGCATTTCCGGTGCAGGGCTCTATTGGGGCTGGAGCCTCGGGCCCAGAGCTGTCCAGAGACCAGTGCCCTGCTCCCCCGCCGCCACCCACAAGGAGAGACAGAGCTCCCAGGCGAGGAGTGGGGAGGTTCCTGGAGGTGGGGCCATCCTCAGCCTCGCAGGCCCCCTTGCCAGGCGCACTCCCGGCCTCCCCGTCTTCTGTCCCCTGTTCTTGTTGAGGTATGTTGGCATACAGTTCACAGCCACCCTTCGGAGTGTTCTCCACAATCAGGATACAGAACATGTCCCTCGTCCCCCCCAAACTCCCAGCCAGGCTGTCGCGAAGAGGGAGGCGGCCGACAGGGCAGGCCTTGCACCCCGTGTGCGGGATCCACCGGCGGCGTCACTGTGTCGGTGGGTCCTTCCTCTCATGCCAGGAGGGTCCCCCTGCCTGGAGGTGCCCCCGTCTGTGGATCCGCTCACTGCCTGCTCCCCGGGTCGTCTCCCGTGTGGGGTGAGGAGGAGGAAGGCCAGCAGGCCTCTGGGTGAGCAGACATTTGTTTCTCTTTCTCGAGGGCAAATGCTGGGAGGGCTGCCGGGCTGTCGGGGGAGAGCATCTCCATTTCTGAGAAGCTGCCGGTGTTCTTCAGTGTGCTGCACCGTGTCGCGGCCCCTCTGTGCATCTGCTTGTGGCCGGGCCTCTGGACTCAGGAGACCTCCCTCTCAGCGGCTCTCCCTGCTGGGTGGTCAGGCCGTCTGTGCCCTTCTGGGGCAGAGCTCAGCTCAGGAGGCGGGAGGAGGCCCAGATCCCAGCGCAGTCCGCCAGCACCGCTCTGCTTCCCTCGGCGTGTACAGCTGGAAGAAGGGCAAGGGGCACCGGCTGCAGCCCCACCACAGGCAGGTTAGCGCTTCGAGGGCAGCAGGGCAGCAGGTGCCCCGGGGCAGCGTTCCCCAGACTCACACCGGCGCTTTCTCCCCAGGACGCCGCTGTGTCTAGGGACCCAAGTCCTGCAGCATGGTCGGAGCGGCTGTGGCGATTCCGGCCTGCACCCTCGGCTCCAGCCACCCCCTCTGTTTGTCAAGGGGTTTTTGTCTCTTGAGCCCCTGAAGAGGGGTCTTTGTCTGCAGTGTCACGGAAGTGCCATAGAGGGGCCCACAGTGGGACCTTTATAATGGTGGTGTGGAGGGCTGTTAGATGTTCTAAAATTAATGGGTTTGGGAGATGACGGGTGGATGGGCTCAAGCGGAGCTCCTTGCTCAGTCCAGGGGTTCCCTGCAGCTAGTCCAGGGTCCTCAACCTTCTCTCGCTCACTGGATCAGAGAGGACTAAGGCTCCCTCCCCTGCCGCCCCACCCAGCTTCCAAGCTGGTCTCCATGGCAGTGGGAGCTGCCAAGAGGTCTGAGCGGCCAGTATCCAGGTAACGGGGTTTGTGGAGGGTCCGGGCATTTCCGGTGCAGGGCTCTATTGGGGCTGGAGCCTCGGGCCCAGAGCTGTCCAGAGACCAGTGCCCTGCTCCCCCGCCGCCACCCACAAGGAGAGACAGAGCTCCCAGGCGAGGAGTGGGGAGGTTCCTGGAGGTGGGGCCATCCTCAGCCTCGCAGGCCCCCTTGCCAGGCGCACTCCCGGCCTCCCCGTCTTCTGTCCCCTGTTCTTGTTGAGGTATGATTGGCATACAGTTCACAGCCACCCTTCGGAGTGTTCTCCACAATCAGGATACAGAACATGTCCCTCGTCCCCCGCAAACTCCCAGCCAGGCTGTCGCGAAGAGGGAGGCGGCCGACAGGGCAGGCCTTGCACCCCGTGTGCGGGATCCACCGGCGGCGTCACTGTGTCGGTGGGTCCTTCCTCTCATGCCAGGAGGGTCCCCCTGCCTGGAGGTGCCCCCGTCTGTGGATCCGCTCACTGCCTGCTCCCCGGGTCGTCTCCCGTGTGGGGTGAGGAGGAGGAAGGCCAGCAGGCCTCTGGGTGAGCAGACATTTGTTTCTCTTTCTCGAGGGCAAATGCTGGGAGGGCTGCCGGGCTGTCGGGGGAGAGCATCTCCATTTCTGAGAAGCTGCCGGTGTTCTTCAGTGTGCTGCACCGTGTCGCGGCCCCTCTGTGCATCTGCTTGTGGCCGGGCCTCTGGACTCAGGAGACCTCCCTCTCAGCGGCTCTCCCTGCTGGGTGGTCAGGCCGTCTGTGCCCTTCTGGGGCAGAGCTCAGCTCAGGAGGCGGGAGGAGGCCCAGATCCCAGCGCAGTCCGCCAGCACCGCTCTGCTTCCCTCGGCGTGTACAGCTGGAAGAAGGGCAAGGGGCACCGGCTGCAGCCCCACCACAGGCAGGTTAGCGCTTCGAGGGCAGCAGGGCAGCAGGTGCCCCGGGGCAGCGTTCCCCAGACTCACACCGGCGCTTTCTCCCCAGGACGCCGCTGTGTCTAGGGACCCAAGTCCTGCAGCATGGTCGGAGCGGCTGTGGCGATTCCGGCCTGCACCCTCGGCTCCAGCCACCCCCTCTGTTTGTCAAGGGGTTTTTGTCTCTTGAGCCCCTGAAGAGGGGTCTTTGTCTGCAGTGTCACGGAAGTGCCATAGAGGGGCCCACAGTGGGACCTTTATAATGGTGGTGTGGAGGGCTGTTAGATGTTCTAAAATTTGGTCTGGGTACAGGCTGCAGGGATGTGTGTGTGTGTGTGTGTGTGTGTGTGTGTGTGTGTAACCCTCAAGCCACACGTGTGAGGTCTGTGCACGTGACCGCACGCATGAGACCTCGGTGGAAAGCAGCCACTTGCTCTGACTGCACCTGTGGATTTCCTGCTCCTGCTCTCAGGCGGCCCCGCGGCGCCCGCCGGCTGACGTTCCAGAGACCGAACCGCCCTCCCCCCCCCACCTCTGTCGGGGGTGGCGGGGGAGCTGATGATTTGCATGCCCTGTCGGGGTCCAGCGGCCTCCCTCGCGGGGAGGTCCCGAAGCACCTGGAACACCGCACGCAGAACAGAGGACTCCCGCCTGCCTCCCTGCCTCTGGCCATGGCCTGCCCGCCTCTGGCCATCCTTCTGCTGGGGGCCCTCCTGGCAGGTGAGCCCTCCCGAGGCCTGGCTCACCTGGGGGAGGGGGGGTGTAAGGCAGCACGGGGCTCTAAAAGACCCCTGCGGGGAAGTAAATCACAGTGGGCAGGGGGGACGGTTTCCGAAGGGGCTGTGAGGGGGAGAAGAGACCTGGCCTCAGTTTCCACTGGTGAGTGAGCAGATAGCTAGGGTCCCTTTGGACTCTGACTCTGGTGGGGGTCTCAGAGACTGGTCACTTACTCAGGTTTTCAGAGGGGAAGCTGGTGTGTCCTCGTCACCGCCCCACAGGGCCTCAGGGACAAGCTATCCCTGAGAAGGTCTCCAGCAGTCAGTGGCCGGAGGCTGAGCCGATGGATATAGTAACTGCCCAGGAGGCTTCTTGGGGGTGATCGGCCTGTAGCCAGGTTGTGGACGAGCCAGAGTGAGCTAAGTGATGGGGGTCTGCAGGGCAAGGGATGAGGGTGGGCAGCAGGGGGACCCAGAGGCCACCAGCCCACCCTCTGAATTCTGGACCCTTAGCTGCACGTGGCTCCTTGGGAAGACAGGGCTTAAGCGTCGCCCGCTCTGTGGCCCACACAATGCTGATTCCACAGCACCGGCTCTGAGCTTTTGGGAGCAGATTCTCCTGGGGAGTCTGACCCAGGCTTTGTGGGGAAGGGGCCCAGGCCAGACCTGAGTGTGTGTGTCTCTCAGCCTCCCAGCCAGCCCTGGCCGAGCCAGAAGCACTGCTGGTCTTCCCAGGCCAGGCGGCCCAGCTGTCCTGCACGGTCAGCCCCCATTACGCCATCGTCGGGGAGCTTGGCGTGTCCTGGTATCAGCAGCGAGCAGGCAGCGCCCCCCGCCTGCTCCTCTACTACCGCTCAAGGAGGATCAACACCGGGCCCCCGGCATCCCAGACCGCTTCTCCGCAGCTGCGGATGCAGCCCGAAACACCTGCATCCTGAACATCCGCCCCGTGCAGCCGGAAGATGATGCCGACTATTACTGCTTAGTGGGCGACTTATTCTAGGATGAGGGATGAGTGTCTTCCGTCTGCCTCCCACTTCTACTCCTGACCTTGGGACCCTCTCTCTGAGCCTTGGTTTTCCTCCTCTGTGAAATGGGTTAATAATACTCACACCGTGTCAATAATAACTGCTCTGAGAGTCATGAGATCCCTGCGGCCAGGGGTGTGGGGGTAGGGATAGTCCTGGGGATTACTGCGGAAGAGGACGCACCTGAGACCCTTGGCTTGGGGCCCAGCCTCCCCACCAGCCCCCAGGGGCCCAGACTGGCGGCTCTTGTCTTCCTGTGTGGGAGGAGCTGGAGTGAGAGAAAAAGGAACCAGCCTTTGCTAGTCCCGGCTCTGCTCGGCTGGTTGGGGTCCAACACTCAGGGAGGGGACTGGACCGGGTCTTCAGGAGCCCCTGCCTGCTCCTGGGTGGGGCAGGTGTGAGTGTGTGCGTGGGGTGCGGACACTCAGCGGCACCTGAAAAGAGGTGGGCAGAGGGCAGGGGCGGCATGGACAGCAGCCCTCCTCGGGTGGAGGGGCAGTCTTGCCCCCAGAAGCAGAACTTAGCCCTGGGAGGGGGTGGGGGGTTGAAGAACGCAGCTCTCTTCCCTCCCGGTTCCTCTGAGGCGCCACCTGAACAGGAGGGCCATCGCTCAGATGCATGAGAGGGTCCTGCCCAGGCGCCCAGCCATCTCCTGGGCTCTCATCGGTCTCTGAAGGGACGAGATGGGTAGGCGGGTCCCGGGCTCCCCACGAAGGCGGCGGGTGGAAAATCCCAACAAGCGTGAAGGGCACGCCTGCCCTTCTCCCGGGGACCTCAGGGCCCCTCTCGGCCACTCTGGTGGGGGTCTCAGAGACTGGTCACTTACTCAGGTTTTCAGAGGGGAAGCTGGTGTGTCCTCGTCACCGCCCCACAGGGCCTCAGGGACAAGCTATCCCTGAGAAGGTCTCCAGCAGTCAGTGGCCGGAGGCTGAGCCGATGGATATAGTAACTGCCCAGGAGGCTTCTTGGGGGTGATCGGCCTGTAGCCAGGTTGTGGACGAGCCAGAGTGAGCTAAGTGATGGGGGTCTGCAGGGCAAGGGATGAGGGTGGGCAGCAGGGGGACCCAGAGGCCACCAGCCCACCCTCTGAATTCTGGACCCTTAGCTGCACGTGGCTCCTTGGGAAGACAGGGCTTAAGCGTCGCCCGCTCTGTGGCCCACACAATGCTGATTCCACAGCACCGGCTCTGAGCTTTTGGGAGCAGATTCTCCTGGGGAGTCTGACCCAGGCTTTGTGGGGAAGGGGCCCAGGCCAGACCTGAGTGTGTGTGTCTCTCAGCCTCCCAGCCAGCCCTGGCCGAGCCAGAAGCACTGCTGGTCTTCCCAGGCCAGGCGGCCCAGCTGTCCTGCACGGTCAGCCCCCATTACGCCATCGTCGGGGAGCTTGGCGTGTCCTGGTATCAGCAGCGAGCAGGCAGCGCCCCCCGCCTGCTCCTCTACTACCGCTCAGAGGAGGATCAACACCGGGCCCCCGGCATCCCAGACCGCTTCTCCGCAGCTGCGGATGCAGCCCGAAACACCTGCATCCTGAACATCCGCCCCGTGCAGCCGGAAGATGATGCCGACTATTACTGCTTAGTGGGCGACTTATTCTAGGATGAGGGATGAGTGTCTTCCGTCTGCCTCCCACTTCTACTCCTGACCTTGGGACCCTCTCTCTGAGCCTTGGTTTTCCTCCTCTGTGAAATGGGTTAATAATACTCACACCGTGTCAATAATAACTGCTCTGAGAGTCATGAGATCCCTGCGGCCAGGGGTGTGGGGGTAGGGATAGTCCTGGGGATTACTGCGGAAGAGGACGCACCTGAGACCCTTGGCTTGGGGCCCAGCCTCCCCACCAGCCCCCAGGGGCCCAGACTGGCGGCTCTTGTCTTCCTGTGTGGGAGGAGCTGGAGTGAGAGAAAAAGGAACCAGCCTTTGCTAGTCCCGGCTCTGCTCGGCTGGTTGGGGTCCAACACTCAGGGAGGGGACTGGACCGGGTCTTCAGGAGCCCCTGCCTGCTCCTGGGTGGGGCAGGTGTGAGTGTGTGCGTGGGGTGCGGACACTCAGCGGCACCTGAAAAGAGGTGGGCAGAGGGCAGGGGCGGCATGGACAGCAGCCCTCCTCGGGTGGAGGGGCAGTCTTGCCCCCAGAAGCAGAACTTAGCCCTGGGAGGGGGTGGGGGGTTGAAGAACGCAGCTCTCTTCCCTCCCGGTTCCTCTGAGGCGCCACCTGAACAGGAGGGCCATCGCTCAGATGCATGAGAGGGTCCTGCCCAGGCGCCCAGCCATCTCCTGGGCTCTCATCGGTCTCTGAAGGGACGAGATGGGTAGGCGGGTCCCGGGCTCCCCACGAAGGCGGCGGGTGGAAAATCCCAACAAGCGTGAAGGGCACGCCTGCCCTTCTCCCGGGGACCTCAGGGCCCCTCTCGGCCTTCGGCCAACAGCACCCGCAGTACAGGTACCTGGTCGACGCCCGCCCAGCCGGCCGGGACGAGCTCGGGGACCGCCCCGAGAGCCGCGCGCCCACTGGACTGGCTCCCCCGACCCCAAGCCCTGCATCCAGGGGCCCGGCGTGCAGGCGGCGGGACCAGCGAGACGCGGGCCTCCGCGCGGCCTAGAGCGGCCCCGGAAGTGCCGCGGGCGGGGCGGGGCCGCCGGCTTCGCATCAGCAGCCGCCGCCGAGCGAGGCCCGGGCCGCGGGGCTGGAGGCGCTGAGCTGCGGCCCCGCCCCGCCCGGGAGCGCGGCCCCCTGTCTCTCGGGGGGCGCAGGGGTGGGCCGCCCCCGGCGCTGGGAGCAGGTGCGGGGCCGCGGCCGCTCGCGAGCCTCCAGCCCGAGGACGGGCCCCGGAGGACAGAGGCCGGAGGGCCGGGAAGGCCCGAGAGAGGTGGGAGCGCGGGGCTCCAGACCCTGGACATTTCGGCCGCAAAGCGTCGGTGCAAACATTCCTGCGCACAGATGAAAGCGTCGCCCACTTTTTCAACACGGCAGAGACTTTAGCAGGTAGCCGGCACCTGCGGGGCAATGCAAAACCCAGGATTTAGCGGGTGGGAGGAGGCCACAACTCCCCAGACCCCGAGAAAGAGGGCTCAGCGGGGCGGGAAAATCAGCGGGGAGACGAGCTTTGAGAAACCAAGGGAATGAAGCGAGGCTTGGGAGTGGGGAGACTGGTTATCCAGCACCCCCCGCCCCCGCGCCCCCCGTGAGTGAGCGAAGGCTGGGCCCTGTGCCCTGCATTGTCACATCTTCCAGCTCTTCGCGAGAAAACCTAGAGTTTTAAATACTGTGGCAGCTGAGTCAATAAGGAAAAGCCCGACTCAGAGCCAGGCACAACGCGTCTGAGACAGGGTCTCCGGGCTGCCCATTTGCAGTCTCTGAAGCGGAGGGTTTTTTGAGAAGGAGGTCTTGGGGCGCCTGCCAGAATAGCGGGGGAGGTGGCGCGGGAAGTGAGGACCCAGAAGAGAGGGCTTGGCCGGCTGCAAGGAGGGCACTGGATGCTGGAGCTGAAGCGCCAGCCGAAACTGGAAACTGGAAATATGTCTCCGTGCCAGCCACAAGTCGTGTGACTTTCCTTGGCGACGTTCAGCATCTTAGGAGGAGCTGGCGGGGGAGGCTGGTAGTTCGTGGGCGGTTGCAGCAGGGCAGGAAGGTGAGGAACCTGAGTCTGGTCAGAGAGCTGGTTGGAGTGACGCCCGTAGGTGGACCCGCTGGAGAAGGCCTGAGTAGAGAAGGTCCAGACTTAACGGGGAAGGGGTGGGCGAGGGTGGGCATGGGTGGGAGGAGGGGAGCAGTGGAGATGGTGGTTGTGAAGAGGAATGGGGGTGGGCGCAGATGTCTTGAGGACACTACAGTTCTGTGCTTTTTTTCACATCTGGCTGAAAATTCACTCAAAACAAAACAAAACAACTCTTGCTCTGTGACAGCCTAGAGGGGTGGGAGGGAGGCTCAAGAGGGAGGGGGCGCGCGTGTGCCTGTGGGCGGTTCATGTGGACGTTTGGCAGAAAGCAACACAGTATTGTAATTGTCCTCCAATTAAAGATCAAATACAATTTAAACCCCCCCAAACACAACATTGTAAATCAGCTAGACTCCAGTAAACGTTTTAGTAAAAAGATTCCAACTGGGAATGAGTTCCGCCATGACTATCCTGCTGAATTTCCCGTGTCTTCTTGAGGCCATTCCTCTTTGAACTTCGGTGTTCGGGGAGGTGTGCCTTTGTGTGGAGCCCTGAGGAGCAGATGAGACGCGTGTGTAGAAGGCCTGGTAGTGCCTTGCATGCCGCAGATGCGCAGCCACCTCGAGGGGTCACGTTACGGTGCCTCAAGAGCCTCCTTGGAGCTTGCACTGTTTCTGAATGGGGTCCTGCGGGGCTCCCTTGGGGCTCGCACAGTGGGCTTGGGGGGCTGAGCGGGGGTCTTCCCCTCCTCCTTTGCTTGTCCCTGTGGAAACACCTCCTTCAGCCCGAGCAGCTGTGCTCTTGTCTGTTGTGTTTATTTCTATCTCCTAGATTGTGGTTCGGCTGCTGAGTTGTGTCTAACTCTTCGAGCCCGTGGTCTGCAGCACACCAGGCCGTCTGCCGTCACCATCTCCCGGAGCTGCTCAAACTCCTGTCCATTGAGTCGGTGATGCCATCCAGCCATCTCGTCCTCT
Source organism: Madoqua kirkii (assembly GCA_006408675.1). Classification (NCBI taxonomy): domain Eukaryota; kingdom Metazoa; phylum Chordata; class Mammalia; order Artiodactyla; family Bovidae; genus Madoqua; species Madoqua kirkii. Next base: position 16,783 of record SJYC01074704.1, read on the forward strand.
GTTGTCCCCTTCTCCTTTTGACCTCAATCTTTCCCAGCATCAGGGTCTTTTCCAGTGAGTCAGATCGTCACATCAGGTGGCCAAGTAGTGGAGCTTCGGCTTCAGTATCAGTCCTTCCAATAAATATTCAGGGTTGTTTTCTTTTAGGATTGAGTGACTTGATCTCCTTGCAGTCCAAGGACTCTCAAGAGTCTTCAACACCACAGTTGGAAAGCATCAATTCTTCGGCATTCAGCCTTCTTTATGATCCAACTCTCACATCCGTACATGACTACTGGAAAACCCATAGTTCAGAGATAATTGACTTGATTGAATACAAAGTTCTTTGGCAAAAAAATAAAAGTGTGGCAAGTAGTATTAGCACAAAAGCACGTGGCTTTTCTCCGTTGAGTCACTTATTTATTCAGTGGATGTGTGCACGTAGAGACGGAGCAGTTGTGCTGGGAGCTGGGGCTTCCAATTCAGAGGAACCCTGGACCTGCCCTTGGGGGGCTCACAGGCAGTGCTGCGGAGGGTCCTGCCAGGACGCGTGCCCTGCGGGTGCCCAGTGCTGCGATGGATGTGTGTCCCGCATCCCTGGGGCCATGTGCCCGAGATTGTCCGGGATTGTCAGGGTCTGAGGGTGCAGAGAAGAGGGGGCGTTTGGACTGAGTCTGGGAAAATGAGCCTGTGGCCCTGTGAGAAGCCAGTGGTGGGGGGACCAGTCAGGTGGAGGGAAGAGTGGCTTATATGAGTTGTGGAGCTGGAAGCATAAGGGTGTGTGGAAGCAGAGGCAGGGGTCAGGGCCGCAGGGCCAGCCGTGGCGGGCGTGGGCTGCTGCAGCCTCCTGAGAAGGGGGACGCCACCATCAGGACTGAGGTTAGGTGATTGACCCTGGTGTCCACGTAGAGAACAGATGTGTGTGGGGGAAGCTGGAGATGGGCATCCATTGGGGGTCAGCCTGGAGAGAGGCAGAGACCCCTTCAGTGGACCCTCAGGACGTGGATGGGGCGGGTGTTGGGAAGATCTGACCCCCGGGTTCCGGCTGGGGCTCCAGGCTGGAGGAGTGCCGTCCACTGAGCACAGGAGGCAAACGGGTGCTCTCTCCCAGCAAGACCCTGGCCCCAGCATCCTCCGGGGCCGGACTCCCGCCCCTCTTCCAGAATGGCTCCCCTTCATGTCCTCACCCATCTTTCCGGTGCCCTGAACCTTTAGTCTGGACCCAGCGTCTCCCTTGCACTTGTTTCTGGGAAGTCTCTGGCTTGTCTCTGGCTCACCAATGACCATCTTCGAGGGCAAGGTTGTGTCCTTGGTTCCATCTCCTTTGGGCTCCAGCTCCTACTCGGTGCTTGACCTGCCGACGTGACAGTGTCTCTTGTTTTCTTTCCAGAATCTGAGAGCAGCTGTGTGTGTCCCAGACAGATCCAGCCACTGGGATGACTGGCCCGTCCGTGGAGATCCCCCCGGCTGCCAAGCTGGGTGAGGCTTTTGTGTTTGCCGGCGGGCTGGACATGCAGACAGACCTGTTTGCGGAGGAGGATCTGGGGGCTCCTTTTCTTCAGGGGAGGGCTCTGGAGCAGATGGCCGTCATCTACAAGGAGATCCCTCTCAGGGAGCAAGGCGGGGAGCAGGACGATTACCGGGGGGACTTCGATCTGTGCTCCAGCCCCGTTCCGCCTCAGAGCGTCCTCCTGGGAGACAGGGCCCAGGACGATGAGCCGTTCGGCTCGACCTTCCTCCAGAAATCAGACCCGACTGCGTACGGGATCACGGGCAGCGCGGAAGCCGCCGATCAGCCCGCCCGGGAGGCGGTGGGCAGGGGGAACTCGGGCCCGGAGGGGATGCCCAGGACCGCGCAGGCCGCCAAGCCGTACGCCTGTCGGGAGTGCGGCAAGGCCTTCAGCCAGAGCTCGCACCTGCTCCGGCACCTGGTGATCCACACTGGCGAGAAGCCCTACGAGTGCGGCGCGTGCGGCAAGGCCTTCAGCCAGAGCTCGCACCTGCTGCGGCACCAGGCCATCCACACCGGCGAGAAGCCGTACGCGTGCGCAGAGTGCGGCAGGGCCTTCCGCCAGAGCTCGGCGCTGGCGCAGCACGCGAAGACGCACAGCGGCCGGCGGCCGCACGCCTGCGGCGAGTGCGGCAAGGCCTTCAGCCGCAGCGCCAGCCTCCGCAAGCACGAGCGCACCCACAGCGGGGAGAAGCCCTACGCGTGCGCGGAGTGCGGCAAGGCCTTCAACCAGACTCGGGCCTGAGCCAGCACCGAAAGACGCACTCGCTGCAGAGGCCGCACGCCTGCGCGGACTGCGGCAAGGCCTTCTGCCACCGCTCGCACCTGCTGCGGCACCAGCGCGTCCACACGGGCAAGAAGCCCTACGCCTGCGAGGAAGGGAAGATCTGACCCCCGGGTTCCGGCTGGGGCTCCAGGCTGGAGGAGTGCCGTCCACTGAGCACAGGAGGCAAACGGGTGCTCTCTCCCAGCAAGACCCTGGCCCCAGCATCCTCCGGGGCCGGACTCCCGCCCCTCTTCCAGAATGGCTCCCCTTCATGTCCTCACCCATCTTTCCGGTGCCCTGAACCTTTAGTCTGGACACCAGCGTCTCCCTTGCACTTGTTTCTGGGAAGTCTCTGGCTTGTCTCTGGCTCACCAATGACCATCTTCGAGGGCAAGGTTGTGTCCTTGGTTCCATCTCCTTTGGGCTCCAGCTCCTACTCGGTGCTTGACCTGCCGACGTGACAGTGTCTCTTGTTTTCTTTCCAGAATCTGAGAGCAGCTGTGTGTGTCCCAGACAGATCCAGCCACTGGGATGACTGGCCCGTCCGTGGAGATCCCCCCGGCTGCCAAGCTGGGTGAGGCTTTTGTGTTTGCCGGCGGGCTGGACATGCAGACAGACCTGTTTGCGGAGGAGGATCTGGGGGCTCCTTTTCTTCAGGGGAGGGCTCTGGAGCAGATGGCCGTCATCTACAAGGAGATCCCTCTCAGGGAGCAAGGCGGGGAGCAGGACGATTACCGGGGGGACTTCGATCTGTGCTCCAGCCCCGTTCCGCCTCAGAGCGTCCTCCTGGGAGACAGGGCCCAGGACGATGAGCCGTTCGGCTCGACCTTCCTCCAGAAATCAGACCCGACTGCGTACGGGATCACGGGCAGCGCGGAAGCCGCCGATCAGCCCGCCCGGGAGGCGGTGGGCAGGGGGAACTCGGGCCCGGAGGGGATGCCCAGGACCGCGCAGGCCGCCAAGCCGTACGCCTGTCGGGAGTGCGGCAAGGCCTTCAGCCAGAGCTCGCACCTGCTCCGGCACCTGGTGATCCACACTGGCGAGAAGCCCTACGAGTGCGGCGCGTGCGGCAAGGCCTTCAGCCAGAGCTCGCACCTGCTGCGGCACCAGGCCATCCACACCGGCGAGAAGCCGTACGCGTGCGCAGAGTGCGGCAGGGCCTTCCGCCAGAGCTCGGCGCTGGCGCAGCACGCGAAGACGCACAGCGGCCGGCGGCCGCACGCCTGCGGCGAGTGCGGCAAGGCCTTCAGCCGCAGCGCCAGCCTCCGCAAGCACGAGCGCACCCACAGCGGGGAGAAGCCCTACGCGTGCGCGGAGTGCGGCAAGGCCTTCAACCAGAGCTCGGGCCTGAGCCAGCACCGAAAGACGCACTCGCTGCAGAGGCCGCACGCCTGCGCGGACTGCGGCAAGGCCTTCTGCCACCGCTCGCACCTGCTGCGGCACCAGCGCGTCCACACGGGCAAGAAGCCCTACGCCTGCGAGGACTGCGGCAAGGCCTTCAGCCAGAGCTCCAACCTCATCGAGCACCGCAAGACGCACACGGGCGAGAAGCCCTACGCGTGCCGCAGGTGCGGCAAGGCCTTCAGCCAGAGCTCGGCGCTCATCCAGCACCAGCGCATCCACACGGGCCGCAAGCCCTACGCCTGCAACGAGTGCGGCAAGGCCTTCCGCCACCGCTCGGCGCTCATCGAGCACTTCAAGACGCACACGCGCGAGCGGCCCTACGAGTGCAGGCGCTGCGGCAAGGCCTTCCGGGGCAGCTCGCACCTCCTGCGCCACCAGAAGGTCCACGCGGCCGACACGCGCTAGGGGCCGCCCGGGGCGGGGGCGCGCCGGCCCAGCGGGCGGAGCTGGGGGCCAGCCCGACGGCCGATCCCGGCGCCGGGGCGGAGCTGGCTCTCGCAGGCCGTCTCGTCCCCTGCTGTGACCCGGGGGTTTGGTTTTGCCCTCCTTTCGCTTTTCCTAAAATGCAGACGAATACATGTTGAGGGAGAAAGTGGGGTTAGGCCCCCGGGAGACGTCTGGCGAGCTCTAACCTCAGGCACTTGCAGGAGCGCAGCGGGCTCACCGCCCAGACAGCCCTGGGAAGACGAATCCAAAGCCGCGGGTCACCTCGGCCGCTGCAGGGACCGCTGGGCGGCAGGGCGGAGCGGGTGCAGTGGGGCTCGTCCTGGCCTGGGGTGGCGGACGAGGCCCCAGCGCCTCTCAGCCCTGGGCCTGGGGTGGCTGAGGGCGGGCCTGGTGGTAGGCCCTCTGGCGGAGGTGGAGGCGCCGCCTGGCTCAGCTGGCACAGGACCCTGCCACCAGGAGTAGCCCTCCGCCAGACCCGGGGTCCAGGCTGGGGTGCCAGCGGGGCCTCTGTTCTGCAGGCTGGGCAGCCTGCTCTCTGTCCTCTGCGGATGAAGGGGTTCTGGTCTGAAGGGCTGGGTTCAGGGTCCAGCTCTGGCCCCTCCTGCCTTGGTGTCCTGGAGGAAGCCCCAAGGTTCTGTTTCCCTCTTTGGGAGGTGGGGATGTTGGGAATGCCACATTCGCCTGGGGGTGGGTGTGTGCAAGGCTCCCGTTCAGACTGGGACGGGGCACTCACGAGTTTTGGCCACTGGCAACTGAGGACAGAGACCCAGGGTGACCCTCGGCCCCCTGCCTCTCCCCCCGCCCCCTGGCAGGGAGACACAGGCCTGTCTGGTTCCCGAGATGGCAGGGCCCTTCCCCCTCCAGCTTGTGCCCTGGGTGTGGTGCCTGGGGCTATAGCATCCAGCACAGCTACCCTTTCCAGTTTCCCAGGCCAGTTCAGCTGGGCATCCCCAGGGCAAGGGTCTGAGGGTGCCATGTTTCCAGGCTCCGCCTCCTCCCACCCACAGCAGGTGGGGGCCCAGCTCCCAGGCAGCCCCCTGGCATTGCCCAGGTGCGGCCCTGCCCGCTCTGACCCAGCGGGGCTTGAAGGTGGCCATCCCAGTTCAGTCCCCTGGCCCCGGCCCAGGAATGGGCTCGAGCAGGGCCGCATCTGGCTGCCCCAAAAGCGTCTGTCCCCAGCCTCCGGGAGTCGGCGGCGGTTTGTGGTGCTGGCGCTCACAGGCTCCCTTAGCACCATTCGGGACGAGGTGGGCTGAGCTGTTTTGAAGTTGTGCGTGTCTGCGGCTGCAGTCCCAGGAGCCCGTCGGGCCACGCTGATTGTTTCAGCGGGTGGGGCTTGGCTCGGCGGCTAGGATGGTCCTGAATATACACGGGAAAGCCAGAGCTATTCCTCCGTCAGCAGGCTTGGCAGCTGGGGACGCTGAAAGGACAGGTCTCCTGGTCTGGGGAGACCGGCTCTGTGCAGCCCCTAACCAGTCCCTGTGTCTGCCCGTCTGGGTGGCAGCCCGCCGGGAGGACCACCCGCCACTCGGGAGAGTCGAGAGAATGCCAACACCCCCGCTTGGTGCAGGGGGACGGGGCCCCCCAACATCTACCTCCTTGCCCCGCCCCCGGCACCCTGTTCGGCCTCCGCCTTGGCCAGGACTGTCCTTACTGGGCAGGGCAGTCATCCACTTCGAACCTTGGCCGTCTCCTCCGCGTGCCGTGCTCCCAGCCAAATTGTTTTTTTTTTCCAAGCATCATTTTGCACACGTCACCACTCTCCTTAAAAGCAACCTTCCAAGGTCTCCTGCACGTAAACCCCCCGTTTCAGCCAACCTGGGTTACCCCCAACCCCAGGAAGCTTTCTGAGCCCTTGCCATTCCCACCCACTGGCCTCAGCTATTTCCTGCTCGTCTCACATTTCTAAATGTGCGCTTTCTTCCCTCACCCCCATCTCCTTTCTTTTCTGATGATTTATGTAACACGGGAGGTAAGACTCCTTTCCTGAAAGGTTGACAGACTCGACAAAACCATGGTCAGACCAGGCAAGCACTTTTTTTCAGAAGTGTGAGCAGAACCTAGTTCTTCAGTTCACATTCTTTCCTGTTTTCTTACGTGTTTCTAAACCCTTTTACTGAGGCTCTCAGACAGCGCGATGCGATAAGAGGCCATCCTGGTAGTATGTGACTAGTCCTTGAGTTTTGTTGTTGGATTTTGTTTTTATTGTCTTACGTTTTTTCTCCTTTCAGCGGATGTTGTTGACTGTTGGAGAGCTCCAGGTCTTGGTTCTGTGTACTAATCGAACTGTTTTGTCAAAGTACATGTATTCTGCTCTTTTATCTTTTTTGTGACTTAATGCTTTACATTTCTAAGATTATTTAGGTAATTAATAATTTTTAATATTCTAGTAAACGTGGGTGCTCTGGTCTGTGTTTTCTTGCAGTTAGAGCTTTTCCTGCTCTATAATGTTGACGTGTTTGGTTTTTTTTTTTTTTGCTCTTAGGAATTTCCCTTTGACCCCATTATTATTATTTTAATTAGTATTTTAAAATTAATCCTAATCCTAATCCCAGTGATGACTGCTTAAGTCATTGCCGTTTCTTCTTGTTGTATGTGGTGGTGTCAGTATTTCTGAGTGTCCATTGAAATTCTCTGAGCCTGAACATATTGCCAGTTTTCATACAGCACTTGTATACCCTCAGGAAATGTGTTTTTACTCCGTCAGTTCAGGTCGTTACGTTGGTCTCTGTTATTTTGCTCCAGTCCGCACTTGCTGCCACTTGTCTTTCCTTCAGGGTCTGAGGACACCGCCAGCCTGTGAGCATGCCGGGGTTCGGGGGCTGTGGGCCCGGGGACCGAGCAAAGCTGAGTGGGTGTGTGCAGGGATGGGCCATCCTGGGAGGAGGCCTGTAGCCCTTGCGGCGCCTTTCGACCCCACAGTGGTTAAGAGTGCTCATTTCCTGGCCAGATCGCAGTCTGGCGCTGCGCGTTTTCTCCCTGTATCTCTGCTTCGCCTCAGTTTTTGCTCTGTGCGTGCTGTTTATGCTTTGTTAGTCGTGCCGTTATCTTGATGGACAGGGCGTACACGATCAGGCAGTTTCCGTATTTGGAGCAGACGTCTGTTCCGCGGAGATGAACTGGAAGCCTGTGCCTTTGCACGCCTTCTTTGCCTCTCTTAATGCTTCTAGCTTCAACTTCTCTTTTCAAACATCATAATGGAAACCCCTTGCTTTTTTTTTCTTTAATTTGCATCTGCATGAGGGTTTATTTAGCTCGGCATTTTATTTTTAAGATTTGTGTATATATTTTTGCTATATATCTGTAACTTATAAACAGCAAATGATTGGATTTTGCTTTCTGACTCTTGCTGTAATTCTTCTTACGTACGAAGTTCTCCTGTTGGTAACATGACTGCTTAGAGTGAGGCGTGATTTATTTCCAGCTTCATATGCACTGGCTCGGTTAACCCCCAAGGGTCACGCTCATCCCCGCCCCATCTCTGTGAGTTATTGGCCGCTGAGAGGTCCACCATTGGGCACACCTGCCCCTCCTCCTGTTCTGCTCAGTGCCGGGCCGTGCCCTGAGTCCTCTCCTGACGTCACAGGCTGGTGCTTCAGCGGCCTCGGCTGCGACACGGAGGCTGTGATGGCGCTGCCCGGCCCCGAGGGCCTTTGGGGGCTAAAGAGTGCACGCCTGTCCGGCAGACTGAGGGCGCAGATGATTCTCACACTGTTAGCATTTGAAACATTCCTTTCACTTTCTACCCTAACTCCCAAAGATCGTTCAGTACACCCTAGAATGTTACGTGGTGCTTTATTACATTTTAGAAAAGTTTCAGCAAATACCACGAGATGCAGCAAAGAACTAGACGTCACAGATCAGGCCCCCTGCGTGAGGGAGCCACACAGTCATGTGGGAGACAGGGACCCTCTCCCACCTCCTGTCTGACCCAGGGTGGTCCGCCCCCCCCCCGTCCCCTGTATCCCCTGGCCCTCCTGTGGCGGGCGCCGGGCACCTCAAGAAGGGGGTCGCCCTGGCCGCTCCTCGGGCAGAGGGAAGCGAGGGCAGGAGTTTGCCTCGGGTGCAGTGGCCTCGGATCAGCTCAGCCGGCCACCGCGGGGTCGGGGGGACATTCAGTGGGAGGCAGGAGCCCCCACTGGAGCTGCTGGGACTTCTCAGAGGCGACAAGGGGGTTCACTCACCTCGGCCCAGGTGGAAACCAAACGGCCTCTCGCGCAGCTCCTGGGGCCACACGGAGGCTCCCCGGGATCACTGGTATCTGGATGTGTGTGCCATGGACATGCTCCACCTTTGGGGGGTAAGGGGTGGGGAAAGGCAGCCCCTTTCTTTTGGGGGACCCCTTCTTCAGTGTCTGATAACCAGGAAACCAAGCCAGAAGGTGGTCTGAGGGTGCTGAGCAGGGTGTCTCCCACACTACGGCCACACACTCGCCCAGCCTCCAAGACTCCCGTGGGGCTGAGCGTTTGCTACCCCTCCCCCCAAGGCCATCCTGGAGCAGCTGCCTGCGTCCTCACGCCTGGCCCCTCCCCTCGCGTCTAACCCCGTGAGGGTGGGCTGGGCCGCTGGCCGTCTGCAGGTGCGGGGCCCTGGCCCGGAGAAGCCCCAGCAGAGCCCAGAGGACGGGAGTGGAGCGGGCAGGTGAGCCCCGGAGTCTCGAGGGGCCAGAGGCAAAATGCTGCGCTGTGTCCCGGGAAGGCAGTCTTCCACGAAACCGTCGATAGAGGCCACCCCAGACGACCAGCCTGATCGGCGGTGGAGGCGTGGGTTCCTCCCCGCATTGAGCGGTGATTGGGTTCTCCCTGGCCCGGGACTTCTGTTTGTATTATGATCTTCCCCCACTGCCCCTCCAGGGATCTGGAAAACCGAGGCCTGGGCTAGACGGAAGCTTCCTTCAAGATTCTTTATTGAAGGGATTCGAAGAAAAACTTAGTAATATGTGGGGGGGTGGAGGGGTGGGTGCTACGTGTGACGGTTTTACTGTTGCTACTGGACCAGTTTTGATGTGTTTCCCCCTTCGAGAAGCAGACCCAAACACCGAGATGCTGAGGTTTGCAGCAAAGAGCGGGTTCATCCACAAGGCAACCGGGCAAAGAGACCAGAGCCCGCTCTGGAACCCGCCTCCCTGCGGGCCCGGGGCTGGGCGCTCACGCATGAAGACCAAGCAGCAGGCGCGGGCGTGGGGAGCCTGCGGGAAGCGGGGGACAAGGCGCGGGGCCGCGGTCCGCGCGGGGCACCCACGCTCCGCCTCTGCGCTCGCGGCGCGAGCTGGGGGCGGGGCTTCCAGGACGCGGCCACGCCCAGTGGGAGGGTCAGCGCTCCCTCCAGTGCTAAGCTCAGCGCCAGCTAGACGCCTGAGCCCGGCTTCTAGAGAGCATCCCGGGCGGGTATTTTATGTTCTGGCTTCGTGATTGGAGGACACGCGAGTCTTTTTTAAGACTTGGTTAAATCTAATCAAGGCCCGTGATTAGTGCGGGCAGGCGGAATGGATTTGACTGATCACGACCCGCAGTTTCACCATCTCAGGGGCCGCCCTCACCCCCACCTACCCTACCAAGGTGGGGGGGCTCGGTGCTGAGATCGGGGCCACACGTGCACTAGACCGTCGGTGAGCGCTGCTGCTGACCGGACCCGGGGCCATCCTGACACCGTCACTGGTCCCTGTGCTCAATAAAAGGAAGGAAAGCGGGCCGGTGGCCTTGCGCGTTCCTCCATCACCATCTGCTGGCGGAGCCTGGCATGGCACCCGCTGTGCAGAAACCTCGGTGTCCGTTTGGGTGCCCCATCCTTGACCCCGAGATAGCACCCTCCGTCCAAAATGAAGGACATCTGCCTCCAAGAGTTATTATAATCACAGCCAATTGTGTTAATTCGCCCTCAGATCCACTTACAGTTCCACAGAACATTCTGCTAACCTCTGACAACTCCTACATAAAGCAATACTGAGAAGAAAAGAACGTGGTTAATAAACACAAACGCACACACAATAAGGAGCAAAGAAAAAAGACAGAGTCCTCGCAGTTCTCTTTTGTTCCTTTCTCATGAGTAGGATGGCAGAACACAGAATGCCCAGTGAATAATTTTTTAGTCTAAGTATGTCCCAAATACTGCATAATCTTCAAATACTGCATCATCTTCAAATCTAATCTGCCTTATTTTTATAATAGTGTTTTTTTGCTGGTCACTCACTAGTTCATGCACCAAAGCCTTTGTTTCTTGACTCCTAACTTTCTGAGTCCTCTGGGGTGAGGAGCACCCCTAACCTCGGGAGCCCTTCACACTCCCTTTGGGACTAGACCCTTCTCTGCCCATCACAGCTGACCGGAAGGGCCCGTCCATGGCCAGCGCTCGCGCCCCCTGGCGGACAGACTGTGCGGCATCCCCGGGAGCCCGGGTGCGACCCCGCGGTCTCTGGCGCCCTCTAGTGTGGAAAGATCTCAGCCTGGTGTTCTGAGTCATTGGGCCGTCTTTTATTAGTGATGATGCTCGCGTGACGATGATTGTCCTTTACCTGGAGGCACGTTTGGGGCATGTCGGCTCAGGGGCCGAGCTATCAGCCTGCATCGCGCCCACAGGCATCGCGTCCCCCTGGGCTGGGTCAGCTGTGGGCTGTCCAGACATGGGCTTCCCCGGGCCTCTGGCCCCGTGTCCCTCCCAGGTCAGTGTCCAGCGTTGCCCGCCTGGTTGTGGACTTGTGCAGCGGTCTCAGCAGATGTAGAGGGGACCTTAAAGGATGTATTAAGGCATCTCAGCACTGTCCTCTGCCCAGGCTTGCTGGTCAGCAGTGAAGTGACTGGGAAGAGGGGCTGTTTTGGGGTCCCTTCAAGGATCTGGGAAATGGAGGCCTGGGTCAGACCAAAATTTTCTAGAAGATTCACCATTGCAGGGAGTTAGAGACAAACCTAGGGTGGTCAGCAATCTGTGGGGGATTCGGCGGTGAGGGAGATTCGGCGGTAAGGGGACTCCGAATGCTACATGTAATGGTTTTACTATTGTTAGGGAATCTTTTTCCCCCCCTACAAACAGCGGGCCAAAATACTGAGGTGCCAGGTTTGCAGCAAAGAGCGGGTTCATCCACAAGGCAACCGGGCAAGGAGACCAGAGCCCGCTCTGGAACCCGCCTCCCTGCGGGCCCGGGGCTGGGCGCTCACGCATGAAGACCAAGCAGCAGGCGCAGGGCGTGGGGAGCCTGCGGGAAGCGGTGGACAAGACGCGGGGCCGCGGTCCGCGCGGGGCACCCACGCTCCGCCTCTGCGCTCGCGGCGCGAGCTGGGGGCGGGGCTTCCAGGACGCGGCCACGCCCAGTGGGAGGGTCAGCGCTCCCTCCAGTGCTAAGCTCAGCGCCAGCTAGACGCCTGAGCCCGGCTTTCTAGAGAGCATCCCGGGCGGGGATTTTATGTTCTGGCTTCGTGATTGGAGGACACGCGAGTCTTTTTTAAGACTTGGTTAAATCTAATCAAGGCCCGTGATTAGTGCGGGCAGGCGGAATGGATTTGACTGATCACGACCCGCAGTTTCACCATCTCAGGGGCCGCCCTCACCCCTACCTATCCTGCCAAAGGGGGGCCTCGGTGCTGAGATCTGGAGTGACACAAAATCAGGTGAAGTCTTGGGACAGAGGGCCGATTCCAGGTCCCAGGATGCAGGAAAAACCTACCTGACCCCGGGCTTGACAGCGTGGAGGGCGTGGCCCGGGCTGGTGCACAGAAGTGGCCCCCAACTGGCCAGAAGGTGTGGGAGCCCAGGGCTGGTCTACTGCAGAAGGGGTGGCCTGGTGGACAGAGAGGGGCCTGAGTGCCTGCTGAACTGTCCGTCAGGGCTGCTGAGCAGACGCGGGGCCATCCTGTGCTCCACAGAAGGGACGGAAACCGGGAAAGCAAAGGTGCTTTAGGGCCGCTTTTGAGTTTCGCGTTCCTCTAGCACCGTCTGCCGGCAGAACGCGGCATTGCACCCGCTGGCCAAACCTCGGGGTCCGGCTTGGATGCCCCCATCCTTGTCTCGGAGATCTCACCTCTCAGCAGTTCCCCTGGGGAGAATGTCGGGAAGATGCGACCTTGACCCGGAGCTCGGTGGAGAGGGTGCCCTGTGTTCTTTCCGCAGCTGCTTGGAGGGGAGGTGCCTCATGTTGGTCTGGGAACGGGAGGAAGGAAACAGGCTGTGACTGAGACGCTCTAGACAAATTGTCCCTGCTCTTGCCAAATCTCAGTAGATTTTCTTTAATAAATGTTTCATTTTTTGTATGCCCTTAGATCTGTTATTTCCAGACACTTTAAATATATTGAAAGACTTTCAATATATATATAAAAATATTATTTCATAGAATGTATACAAAGCAACAGTTAGAACTGAACATGGAACAACAGACTGGTTCCAAATAGGAAAAGGAGTAGGGAGGAGAAGGGGATGACAGAGGATGAGATGGTTGGATGGCATCACCAACTCCATGGAAATGAGTATGAGTAAACTCTGGGAGTTGGTGATGGACAGGGATGCCTGGCATGCTGTGGTTCATGGGTTTGCAAAGAGTCGGAAATGACTGAGTGACTGAACTGAACTGATACATAAACTTAAAATTAATATATAAAATAAATACATGCAGACAATTATAAGCATATAACATATTTATATTATAAATGCATAATTATAAGCAAGCACATGTTATTATATTTATAATACTTTATAATATATTTATAAGCAAGTATATATTATTATAAGCATAATTATAAATAGAAGTAACTTTGGGCTTTCCTGGAGGCTCAGACAGTAAAGAATCTGCCTGCAGTACAGGAGACCTAGGTTTGATCCCTGGTTTGGGAAAATTCCCTGGAGAAGGGAGTGGCAACCCACTCCAACACGTTTGCCTGGAGAATTCCATGGGCAGAGGAGCCTGGCAGGTTACAGTCCCTGGGGTTGCAAAGAGCTGGATACGACAGACTGGCTCACACACATACAAATAAATGTACTTATATATTAAATATATATTCATAAACACGTTCAGATATTATAAATAGAAACATGACAAATGTACTTAAATGTATAAATTTAAAACTACTCTCCACCCCTGTGGCTTTTGTGGATGTCTTCGTGCTGCTGTTCCTGAAGTGGAGCTTGCCCCCTCCCCATCTGGCTTTTGAAATGACTGGGAAAGAAATGAAATATATAGGCACTGGAAAGATAGCAACAGAATTCTCACTCTTCACAGAGGATATGTTTAAGTGTGTAGCAAGTCCCACAGAATGTAGATAAATTAATATAATCTATTAAAAAATCATGCAGCAAATCTACCAGGTGCGATTTCAAATATAAAAACTTACTGGCTCTCTCAGTTCACTTTAGTCGCTCACTTGTATCCGACTCTTTGCGACCCCATGGACCGAAGCAAGCCAGTCTTCCCTGTCCATCACCAACTCCGGAGCATACTCAAACTCATGTCCATCGAGTCAGCAGTGCCATCCAGCCATCTCATCCTCGGTCGCCCCCTCTCCTCCCGCCTTCAATCTTTCCCAGCCTCAGGGTCTTTCCCAGTGAGTCAGCCAATGTACTGAAGTTTCAGCTTCAGCATCAGTCCTTCCAATGAATATTCAGGACTGATTTCCTTAAGGATTGACTGGATTGCAATCCAAGAGACTCTTAAGAGTCTTCTCCAAAAGCACAGTCTAATAGCAAATGAATAGAGAATGACATTTACAAGGATATAGTTTACCATTGCATAAAAAATATCAGCTTGCAGAGAACAGACTTGTTCCCAGGGAGGAGGGTGGGTAGGGAGAAGAGTGGGAGTTTGGGATTAGCAGAAGCAAGCTGTTATATATAGGATGGATAAAAAGGATAAACAACAAGGTCCTACTATGTGGCACAGGGAATTATATTGAATAGCTTGTGAGAAACCATAATTGACAAGACTGAGAGAAAATGTATATGTATATCTATGTATGTATATATGTATTTGAGTCCCTTTGCTGTACAGAAGAAATTAACACATTGTACATCGATATTTCAATAAAATCCACCAGCTCCCCCGAATATATAAGTTTCCTGGAGACAGAGATGGCAATCCACTTCATCTCGTGCACCCCAATATTCTTGCCTGGAGGATCCCATGGGTAGAGGAGCCTGGTGGACTACAGTCCAGGGGATCGCAGAGTCGGACATAACCCAGCGACTAACACTTTCACTTTCAAATGGGTACGTTTACTGGGGATGAATCTATAGAGATGCCCAAGACATCTGCTTATGAGGAAAACTCCACACACAGCTTCACTGAGAATTACTCAACCTGTCAACGGGAGCGAGCGCCAGGACACTCATGGATTGGAAGATTCAGTGTGGTCAAGTTGCCGGTTCCCCCACACTGATCGGTAAATCCCCCGGAGCTGGTTCGAGGCGCACAATCCCCTTCCCCTTTCTTTTAAGAGGCAGAAGCCGCCGAGCCGCTTCTAGTTGAGAGAAGCGCAGGTCCTCCTGCGGGAGAGCAGCCTCTTCCTCCCGGGCGCCTGGGCAGTTTCGAGGCCACGACCAGAAGGACTTGGTTCCTGTGTCGCCCACTCAGAATCCTCCCTCCGCGTCCCAAGGAGCCAGGGCCGGGCGTCCTGCCCGCCGCAGAGGAGGCCCCGCCGGCCGGGTTTCAGCCCCGGCCCGCCGCCTCCAACGCGCCGGCTCCGGGCCGGTCGTGCCCTCCGTGGCCGCAAGGCGTCGCTGTCCCCCCGCTGGAAGCGCTGAGGGACCCAGCCCGCTGACCCGGAGGAAGGGCCCAGACGCAGGGACTCGGGGACCCAGCGACACCCTGGGACTCCGAGCCCCGGAGCCCGGGGCCACCCTAGGCAGGGGCGCTGGGGCGCCCGGGGCGGGGGCGGGGCCTCCGCCCGGTTCTCATTTGACACCGCAGGGGTGCGCTGGGCCCAGTGTCCAGGGGCCACAGTCCGAGCAGGGGCGGGATGCAGGACCCGGCCCGGCCTGTCCCAGGGCGTGGGTCCAGCTGCTTTGCAGAGGCGGCAGCAGGTCGCAGTGACCCTCACAGAGACGCCCCACTCTGGGGCTCCAGGTGGGCCTGTGCCCCCCAGAAGCGCTGACCTGTGCACCGGGGCGGCACAGGCCTCCCGCAGCCACGTCGGTGATGGAAGGGCCAGAACCACATGTCGGTCTTCAGAGACGGGCAGGCACCCGCTGTGTGTCCACGCCCTGAGCCACCTGGCTCCCCTAGCTTGACAGACACCCAAGACCTGAGTGTGCAGGAAGCTGGAAGGGGCAGGTGTGGTGGCACGGTGCCATCCAGCCTCGTCTGAGAACCTGGACAAACCTTCAGGGGCTCTGCCTGCTCTGTGAGACCCCGAGGGCCGGCCCCCTCGCCGGCCCCTGCCTTGAATTCGGCCCCACCGGCCGCCTTGCTGTTCCTCAGGGCCTTTGCGCTTGCTGCCCCTTCTGCCAGGACTGCCCCGCCCCGGGCTCTTGCTGGGGTGCCCCTTCTTTCGGGGGTGGCCTCTCTTGTTGTTCCGTGGCTCGGTCGTGTCCAGCTCTTTGCGGCCCCATGGACTGCAGCACGCCAGGCTTCCCTGTCCTTCACTATCTCCTGGAGTTTGCTCAAGCTCATGTATATTGAGTCAATGATGCTGTCCAACCATCTCATCCTCTGCTGCCCACTTCT
>SJYC01074706.1:0-42790 GCA_006408675.1 Madoqua kirkii
GAGACAGCCAGAGTAGCCAGGACCACCGATGGACCTGCCAAGCCCAGACTCTGAGATCAGGGCCCGGTGGGTTGGGGAGCCCGGTCCCGCTCCTGGAGGTCCTGGGGCTGGGGGCCTCCCTTCCAGTCCCCCAAGACTGGAGTCCCCAGCCTCAGAAGCTGAGGAACCAGAGGGGCCCGAACCCTTTCCTTCGGCCCTGACTCGGGACCACTGACTGGGCCTCCTGTGTCCTGGCACAGCTCCACCCGTGTGGACCTCAGAGAGCCTGGCCTACAACCTGCTGGCCTCGAAGCGCCTTCGGAGCCCCGGCCCCCAGCACTCATGGCCTCCCAGTGACTCCCCCCCACCGCCACACACTCCCAGAGCAGCCAGGCCGAGACCACAGCCTGGAGCCTTCTCTCTTCACTGGGCTCCCTGCTGCCGGGAGACAGAGCAACCGGTTGTGGAGGTGGAGGGGAGTGGCCCGGGGACACCTTGAGGAGGGGGCTTCCGGCCTGGTTCAGACCTGGCGGGTGCTCCCAAGAAGTGGGAAGAAGCCTCGGGGCCCCTCTCTGCGCCCCGCCTCAGAGCAGAGCAGGAGTCAGGTGGGACAGGCTGGGGCAGTGTCCTGGGCCGCGCCCCGTCCAGGCCGTGCAGGCCCTTCCCCAGGACCCCGGGGGTCCTCCTGGGCTCTGCGGGGTAGGTATATGTGCTGTCTTCCCGGAAGTAGGCCTGTAACTTGCTCTCAAGGCCTTAGACAGCACGACCTTCCTGCGGGAGGGTCCACCCCCGCGGGCGGTGGGATTCCTGCCTGGGGATGGAGCCGAGGCGTCTGCTGTGTGGGACGCTGGGGCTGGAGGGACCCAGCTGGTGAGAGAGCAGCAGGTTCACAAGCGTGGCAGCCGGCTCTCCGCACCGGTGTGGGTGTGCGGTCAGTGACAGAGCACCCGGTCTCCTGTCCGTCTGTGCCCTCGCCTGCTGTCTTAGCGTCTGTCTATCCATCACCTGTCTGTGTATCCCTCTGTCTACTCTCTGTCATGGGCCTATCCCCATCTACCCACGATCTCACATCCTCCTGATGTCCGCCTGGAATGTGAGGTCCAGCCTGGAAGGACCAGGTGCACCCGCGTGATCTCCAGGCTGTGCTGGGAACTTCTGTTCTTTATCCTTTCTCCCTGTTGTATTTGTGGAGAACCTGTGTACTTCCTTTTATAATCAGGGAAATATTACGCTGCCTCCATTCTTGAAAACAAAGCCAATAGGAACAATGGACAGAGGCAGGCCCTGGAGAGGCCCCACTGTCGGTGGCCCCGCTTTGGGGGGGCAGGTCTGCTCGGGGGTGGCCGGCCGGGTCCGCAGCTTTGGGGCAGGGGGCCTCCCGTCCACAGCGAATGCAGCGCTGGGCAGTGTGGGTGGGCGTCAGACGCAGTTTGAGAGAAGGAAGACACACACAGTCTAAGCTTAAAAAACGTCTTTTCTTCAACGTTGGAGCATAGTGGATCAGCGCTGTGTTAGTTTCAGTTCTGGGGGGCGTTGGAAGGGCTGATGCTGAAGCTGAAACTCCAATACTTTGGCCACCTGACGCGAAGAACTGACTCCTTGGAAAAGACCCTGATGCTGGGAGAGATTGAAGGCGGGAGGAGAAGGGGACGACCGAGGGTGAGATGGCTGGATGGCATCACCGACTCAACGGAGATGAGTTTGAGCAAGCTCCGGGAGCCGGTGATGGACAGGGAGGCCTGGCGTGCTGCTGTCCATGGGGCTGCAGAGTCTGACACGACTGAGCGACTGAACTCGTTTCAGACGTATAGCAAAGTGATCCAGCTACGCATATACAAGCGTCTATCCTTTTTTCAAATTCTTTCCCTTTAGATTATTACAGAATATTGAGCAAAGTTTCCTGAAACACAGTCTAACTTTATGTAAAGTCCAAAATCAGACGAGATTGAAACATGGTTGGCTTAAGGGCAAAAACAGAAGGCATAAAACTCTAAGAAGTAAAGAAACAGTGAACTTGGGGTTCCTGAGCGCCCGGCTGCATTCTGAGCCTGTGACGCTAATTATCGGGAAATCACGTCACCTGAAACTCAGCATTTACAAGACATTCTTTTTGGCCAGTCCATATGGCATGTGGGATCTCAGTTCCCCAACCAGGGATCAGACCCGCAGCTTGTGCAATGAAAGCTCCACCTCGGCCACTGGGCCTCCGGGGAGCGCCTAGAAGTCCCCACTTTGAAATGAGCGCCCACAGCGCCCACAGCGTGGCACCACCGTCCCCCCTGCCGGGCATTCTTACTGTTTAAAGTTTACAGATGCCTTTAATTTATTTGTGATGCGGTTTTTACAGTTTACAATGAAAACAGGATTAAAATAGCAGGCAACCTATCAAAACATCAGAGGCGGCTCTTCTGGGTGAAATACTGGGGCGCGTGTTTTCCTCCTGTTTGTTTCTCTGTGCTCGTCACGTTGTTTACAGTGAACAGTAGTTATTTTAAAACCAAAGACCAGGACCCATGAAGGCTATTTTAAGAGAAACTCAGAAAACAAACACAGTAATTCTCCCTGACGTGGGGCTCACGCCAGCGTCCTGGCAGCTCTGCCACATCCTGTTGCCCCCAGCACGGTCTGGAGTTCGGGGGGTCTTGGAGGGCCCTGCGCCGCTCTGCCAGGAGGGCCCTGCACCGCTCTGCCAGGACGGCCCTGAGCAGGACACGGGCCTGTCACGGGCTTGGCGGTTCCCTTCCTGGATCATCTCCTCCACATCACACCCGTGTGTGATAAACTCAGTTTCCCTCCGTTTGGGCCTCTTGTTGGGTTGATTTTAGTACAGCTCACGAACCAGAGCAATGCAGGCCCCCTGGGAGCGTGGGTGAGGTGTTTGCCGCCAGTCACCACCTCTTCCTGTCTCAACTTGAAGCTAAGTCGATTCGGTCGTGTCTGATTATGTGCGACCCCGTGGACTGTAGCCTGCCAGGCTCCTCTGTCCGTGAGGCTTTGCAGGCAAGAACACTGAAGTGGGTTGCCATTTCCTCCTCCAGGGGAATCTTCCTGACCCAGGGATCGAACTCACATCTCTTAAGTCTCCTAAAATCACCGGAGGGGTCTTTCCCACGAGCGCCACCTGGGAAGTCCCTTTCAACTTTTAAGTTACTGGTAGAGTCCTCTTGTAACAACCTTGAGAGACAGATTTAAAAAGTAAGTTGCAATTCCTCACAGTCCTAGGGTTGAATCCAACCGGGTCTCCTGTGGTCCTTCCGAGCCCTCGTCCTGGGGGGCGGGGGCGCCCCTCCTCCTGGGCAGGGAGGGTGCCATGCTGGACTGAGCGCCTGTGTGCTTGGCTCTCTCCTGGCCCACCGAGTCCTGGGGGAGCTCTGAATCTCTGTTTTTCCTTAATGAGGGTCTTAATGAGATCAGTGAGGGGAGGGACGTCCCTGGCCATCTGGTGGTTAAGACTTCACCGTCCAGCGCAGGGGCTGTGGGTTCAGTCCCTGGTTGAGGAGATAAGATCACACAAAACTTACAGCGAAAAAAATCAGAACATAAACCGGAAGCAACACTGTAGCAAATTCAATGAAGACTTTGAAAAAGATCAGCCTGCTTAGCCCACCACAGGCCATGACTGCTTTTCTGCTCGAAGCTCTGGACCTGTCCCCCGGCAAAACACATCTTCACAGACACACTTTGGGGTTTTGCAACCCTCTGGTCAGTGTCCTGGAACACCTCCCGGTCTCCAGGGCTCCTTGCTGCCGAGAGGCGGGATTGGGCCTCTTCTTTGGGACCCCAGATCCATCCCTGTGCCCTTGCTGGGTGCTGTGCTGAGTGCCTTCCCGAACGATCCCCCTGAATCCTCCCACAGCCCTGAGCGGTCATCATGTCCACCTCCCAGAGGAGGACAGTCATCTGCCCAAGGTCACACACTTGGAAAAGGGTGAGCCAGGACTGCAACCCAGCTCTGTCTGGGCTCCAAGAGCAGGCTCTTCCCACTGCAGATGTGATCCAAGCCCGGGGTCAGGTGCAGGGGTGTGGGCTCAGCTCCCTTAAAGGCCCTCACAGTGCTGAGTGTGCCTGAACAGTCCCTCAGGTTTCCACAGCATCTCCACGCGTGTGTGTCCTTCCCTCAGTCTGTGAGGTGGGCAGGGCAGGGGCTGGGGTCCTCTTGGCCTGCAAGGGGACAGAGCTTCGAGGCACTAAGGAAATGGCCAAGGTCACACCAGGTCAGGATCAGAGCTGCGTTTGGAACCTGGGTGATGAGTTCAGTCCCTTTCCACAGAGCGGCCAGGTGCTAAGGGTCTGTGTTCTTCAGGGTTAGGACCTGCCCGCACACTCAACTATCTGTCCACCCATCCGACTGCTAACCTGCTCAGGAATCCCCTAGTCCCATCCCTCATCTACCCATCCATCCACTCATCCAACCATCGACCCATCCACCCTCACATCCTTCATCCATCCATCCATCCACACACCTACCCATCCACCTACATATCCACCCATCATTCACCTACTGTCCCATCCACTCACCTACCCACCCAGCTATCCATTCATCCACTCACCCACCCAGCTACCCAAACAACCGTGCACCCACCAAGCCATCCACTCATCTGCCTGCCCGTCATATCTCCCTTCCTTCTTTCCTACCCTCATTCAGACTCTTTCCTGAGAGCCTTGAAGCGGTCAGGCACTGGGCTGGGGATGAGATGCCCAGGGAGGGGCTGCGCCTCTTCCTTTGTGGACAGGGTCGGGGAGTGGGAGCTGAGGCAGGAGACAGGCAGGCTGGAGGGACGGCTGTTGACTTCCTGCCCATTTGGACACGTGGTCGCAGTGCCAGATTCATGGAACTGGGTTACACACTCACATTTTTCTGGGGAGAGAGTGTGGGGTGGACAGCTGAAGTGTGTGCGTGCCGCCTGCAGGACCACCAGCTGGCAGTGACTAGCTGTTGACTTCCTGCCCATTTGGACACGTGGTCGCAGTGCCAGATTCATGGAACTGGGTTACACACTCACATTTTTCTGGGGAGAGAGTGTGGGGTGGACAGCTGAAGTGTGTGCGTGCCGCCTGCAGGACCACCAGCTGGCAGTGACTGTGTGTGTGTTGTGTTAGTAGCTCAGCTGTGTCTGACTCTTCGTGACTTCATGGACTGTGGCCCGCCAGGCTCCTCTGTCCATGGAATTCTCCAGGCAAGAATACTGGAGTGGGTAGCCATTCTCTTCTCCAGGGGATCTTCCTGACCCAAGAATCAAACCTGAGTCTCCCGCATAGCAAGCAGGTTCTTTCTTGTCTGGGCCACCAGGGAAGCCCCTTAAGTGCAGAATCTAAATAGAGTGTCTAGGAGAATAAGAAAAAGAAAGGCCGTCTGTACGAGATCCCTCGGCTCCTGTAACACGATTAGAGTTAACCAGCTCCGTGTGAGTGAGTTGCCAATGATTACTGCTAACCCGTTTCCTTCCTTCACTGAGCCAGGTATTCTGAGGAAGGGCTTGGTTACCTCCTCTGCTGCATTCCTCAGGATGGAGCTGTGAGGCGGCCTCTAATATTACCAACATCAACCAGATCAGACCCAGGGAGAGAGAGAATTGCTGAGATGCACTGTCACCTCTGTGATGGAGAAGTTTGTCCGCCTAGGTCTTCCCACCCACACAGACTGTGCCTTCATCTACCGCGTAATTCTTCCTGACCGAAGAGCTGGCTAAACCCTCGTGAAGCTTATTCTGGTCTGCTTCAAAAAGTGCCTCTTTCCTTTATAAGTTCTGCCAATCCTGGACTTTGTCCCAGGCCAGTCTACTTTACTTGTGGGAAGGTTTTTTTTTTTGTCTTTTTTTCTTTAACTCTGCATAAATGGCTTACACTGTTGGTGTGCAATCGCTCACTCTTATGTTTTTAGCTGTATTAAAATGGGTTGCTTTTCTTTTTTTAAAAGCTTTTTGGACCGGGACCGTTTTTAAAGTCTTTATTGAACTTGTTGTAACATTGTTCCTGTCTTATTTTCTGGTGGTCTGGCCATGAGGCATGTGGGTCTTAGCTCCCCTACCGGGCGTCCAGCCCACACCCCCTGCACTGGACGGCAAGGTCTTGACTGTTGAACCGCCAGAGCTTCTGAGAGGGGTTGCTTTTCTCCAGTCCTCTTTGCTCCCTGCCTGCTGGCGGGTACTCCGCACCCCTGCAGTGCCGTCTGTCTGTCCTTAGGGGCTCATAGCCTTTCTGCCTGGGTGTGGAGCTGGGGCTGTGAGAGAGTTTCGTGGGTTTGGACATGACCTACGACCTAGAGGTGAGACTCCATCCTAGCATCGTCATGACTGACCTCTTGCCAAATAACCACCCCCACCACCCTGGACCACTGATCAAGAGAGATGACTCTCTCTCATCATCAACGCGGTCAGTCCCAGACCTGCACCCGGCTAGTCATGGATGTAGCAGGTAAGCAATAAATATTTGTTGCATGTGAAGTGACTTGAAATAACACAAGTGAAAACAGAAACACTTAAAAACATGTGTTTTCATAGCTACACAGTAAACATATAATCATTGTAGAAAAAAATCAGGGAAGTGGCAAGGGCCAAGTGAAAACCACCATTCCTGGCACGTCCACCCGCCCGGGTAGCCCCAGGTAAGAGGTGCGGACACGGATGGGCGTGGAGATACAGAGACACACGCTCACATACGCTGGGTCTTGTCCTGTGACCTCTTGGGGATGATGTTTTCACGGTGCCGTTCACCATTTTAGAGGGTCGTTCATCGAAAATCACTCCACTGCTTTGTTTTCTGCTGCTGAGAGTGTCACGTTCTTCGAGAAACGGGAAGGAACAGGGGCGCATAAGGAAGAGGTAAACACCCGGTCTTGCTTCCAGGGGGCTCTCGGTGTGCTGGGGTGCACGCGGCTGTGTTTTCTCTGTGACAGGCATGGCTTTTTCCCAAAGGTGGGCTCAGACACGACCGCCTCCCGTCCCTGTCCTCGTCCCCGTCCCCTACAGCGGAACCCACCCACGGCACATCTCCAAAGCCCTTTGGGGCTGTGGACGTTAGGCTGTGTGGACGTGCTGCTGGTGGGGACCCAGGGCTGGGCACCGCATTCTGCCTGGGTCCTGGGCCGGTGAGGAGCTCCCAGGAGCAGGGCAGTGTGTCCCCAGGCCATGGACAAGGGGGTACATTTCCTGCTGAAGGGGTGGACTGCGTCTCCCTGGGGCCCCTTGGAGTCACGGGCAGTGGGGAGGCCTCTGTTCACCCCCTCGCCCACCCGTGGCTCACTCTGCAGCCAGGAGGGCCCCGGGGCTGGGACGCCAGGGCCAGAGCCCCTCCCTGCTGTGCTGATGGGCTCGGTGACCCTGCTGCCCCCTTCCTGGGGCCCTGCTGACCGCGGGGGCCACCTCTGGCCAGTTCTGAGATTCCCCTGGGGTCCAGCCCTCCAGGATCCCAGGACCCAGCATGGCAAGGATGTTGAGGAGGCAGCTAGGGGGCGGCATCAGGCCCAGACCAGGGCTGGGCGGGGGCTGGGTGGAGGCCGGGGTAGAGGGGAGTGGGGGGTCTGCGCATCCCCACCTGTGAGCTGCACAAACATCCAACGTCAGCCCTGAAACTGGCCTGTCCCGCCGTGCGGGCCGCACCTGGCGCTGTTTGTCCCCGTCCCACGCCCCGCCGACCGCGGCTCGGTTTCTCTTCCCCTTGCGGCTCCTTGCTGGCACCCAGAGTTCTGGTTTCAGCCAGCGCAGGGTTAACTTTAGCCTGGGGATTCCCAGGGGCGGCCAGCTGCAGGCAGAGCCCCCACCCGCTCCCCTCCCTGCTCCCACCTCCGGCCTCACTGCCCCTTCAGGCCCAGGGCCTGGCTGCCCAGCTCCCTGATCCAGGAATCCAAGGGTCTTCCTGCTGCTACAGGTAAGCAATAAATATTTGTTGCATGTGAAGTGACTTGAAATAACACAAGTGAAAACAGAAACACTTAAAAACATGTGTTTTCATAGCTACACAGTAAACATATAATCATTGTAGAAAAAAATCAGGGAAGTGGCAAGGGCCAAGTGAAAACCACCATTCCTGGCACGTCCACCCGCCCGGGTAGCCCCAGGTAAGAGGTGCGGACACGGATGGGCGTGGAGATACAGAGACACACGCTCACATACGCTGGGTCTTGTCCTGTGACCTCTTGGGGATGATGTTTTCACGGTGCCGTTCACCATTTTAGAGGGTCGTTCATCGAAAATCACTCCACTGCTTTGTTTTCTGCTGCTGAGAGTGTCACGTTCTTCGAGAAACGGGAAGGAACAGGGGCGCATAAGGAAGAGAGTAAACACCCGGTCTTGCTTCCAGGGGGCTCTCGGTGTGCTGGGGTGCACGCGGCTGTGTTTTCTCTGTGACAGGCATGGCTTTTTCCCAAAGGTGGGCTCAGACACGACCGCCTCCCGTCCCTGTCCTCGTCCCCGTCCCCTACAGCGGAACCCACCCACGGCACATCTCCAAAGCCCTTTGGGGCTGTGGACGTTAGGCTGTGTGGACGTGCTGCTGGTGGGGACCCAGGGCTGGGCACCGCATTCTGCCTGGGTCCTGGGCCGGTGAGGAGCTCCCAGGAGCAGGGCAGTGTGTCCCCAGGCCATGGACAAGGGGGTACATTTCCTGCTGAAGGGGTGGACTGCGTCTCCCTGGGGCCCCTTGGAGTCACGGGCAGTGGGGAGGCCTCTGTTCACCCCCTCGCCCACCCGTGGCTCACTCTGCAGCCAGGAGGGCCCCGGGGCTGGGACGCCAGGGCCAGAGCCCCTCCCTGCTGTGCTGATGGGCTCGGTGACCCTGCTGCCCCCTTCCTGGGGCCCTGCTGACCGCGGGGGCCACCTCTGGCCAGTTCTGAGATTCCCCTGGGGTCCAGCCCTCCAGGATCCCAGGACCCAGCATGGCAAGGATGTTGAGGAGGCAGCTAGGGGGCGGCATCAGGCCCAGACCAGGGCTGGGCGGGGGCTGGGTGGAGGCCGGGGTAGAGGGGAGTGGGGGGTCTGCGCATCCCCACCTGTGAGCTGCACAAACATCCAACGTCAGCCCTGAAACTGGCCTGTCCCGCCGTGCGGGCCGCACCTGGCGCTGTTTGTCCCCGTCCCACGCCCCGCCGACCGCGGCTCGGTTTCTCTTCCCCTTGCGGCTCCTTGCTGGCACCCAGAGTTCTGGTTTCAGCCAGCGCAGGGTTAACTTTAGCCTGGGGATTCCCAGGGGCGGCCAGCTGCAGGCAGAGCCCCCACCCGCTCCCCTCCCTGCTCCCACCTCCGGCCTCACTGCCCCTTCAGGCCCAGGGCCTGGCTGCCCAGCTCCCTGATCCAGGAATCCAAGGGTCTTCCTGCTGCTTCTGGCCTGCAAGTCCCCCCACCCGCTTCTCCCCTAGCAGAGGGGAAGGCTGAGGCCCAGAGAAGGGAAGCGTTTTGCCCAGGGTCACACAGCATGGCAGAGGCAGGCCATGGACAAGGAGCCCAGGAGGAGACACAGTGATTGGGGTGGGTGAGGGTCGCTGGGTTCCAAGCACATCACAGGCGTCATCGCCTTTAATCCCCAGGGCCCCCTTCAGGGGAGACTCACAGCCGCGCCCCCCCACCCCCGCCACAACCTTGTGCAGATGGAGAGAGGGAACTGAGCTTAGAGGAAGGCAAGTGGGCCCAGGTCAAGGCTGAGACGGGCTGTATGTGGGGGACCCCCTGCCACCCTGGGGTCTGGGCTTCTCCAGGCCCTTAGCCACCAGCTCCCAGCTCCTCCCAGCTGTGGGGTAGGGGGTGGCCAGGGGGTCCACCCTTGGGCCTCCCCTCTGCCCCCAGGGCTGGATGATGGAGGCAGGGGTCACCCACGTGGTGTCCAGGGCTTGGCAGAGGACAGCCCTCATGAAGCCCCTGTGTGGCCTCGATTTCCCACCCCGCAGAGGGGAGGCCCCAGGCCGGGAGGGGGTACCCCAGGGGCCGCTCTGACCCGCTCGCCGGGATGTTCGTCCTTTGGGCCTCGGTTTCCCTCCCTGTGAGATGGAGTGATGAGCTCACTGGGAGGCTCCCAGGAGGCGTGAGTGGCTCCGCCTGGGAGCGCGTGTCCCACGTTTCAGAGATGGTTCGGGACAGGGGGCTGCTCAGCGGCCTCAGGGAGCAGCTGCCTTCTGGGCCCGCAGGTCTGGTCAGGGCCTGGCCTTTGGGTCCTTTGAGCCCCGTCCCTGCCCACCTGCTGGGCTCCCAGGCCTGGGACACCCGGGGCCTCTGTGCTCACCAAACACAGCACAGCGACGTCCACCCTGGAGGACTCCTGCCGCCCACCCCAGGCCTCCCCGGACCCCCTCCCAGCACCCTCTGCTCGCCCCTCTCTGCCCTGGCACCCTGTCTGTCTGAGTCTCCTTCCTCCCCAGGGCAGGGCTCAGCCACATGGCACTGCACGCAGGGATTTCTGGGTGGTGAGGAGGATGGCAGGCCAGGCGAGAGACGGGAGCCTGGGGTCTCTGAGGGGGAAGGGTGCTTCAGTGGGGCGTGTGTGCCAGCCGAGGGGTGCTCAGCCCCCACCTGGGTGCCTTTGCTCATGCCAGCCCCCAGGAGGCCCTCCTTCCCTCTGCCCCTCAGCCCTGGGAGTCCAGCTCCTGGGCTTTGTTTTGGGGTGCTTGAAGCTGCTGCTCCCAGACCCCCTCATCTGATCCCCCAGGACCCCATAACCCTTCGGCTCTTGTCTTCCCCACTAATGTTTCCTGATGGAGGGAAGAAGCATTTCTTGATGGCTCTGTGAGCTCCTGGCTGGGCAGGGATGAGGCTCCGTGACTTAGCTTCACCCCCAGGACCTGAGCTGGGCCCACAGGGGAGGGCAGGGCTCTGGGAGTGGACAGTGGTTGATGAGCCGATCGACCGCGGCTGGGCGGGCGAGGGCCACACTCCCCAGGCTCGCGGGTGGGGCACCTGTCTGCCAGGCACTGTGTCTCTCTGTGTCAGCTGACGTGGTGCTATGGCCGTGGACTGCAGGCCTGACCCCTGGCTTCCCGGGGCTGGGGGACCCCTGGCAGCTCCCCTGAGAACGAGCTGGTGAAGTCCCTCCGGCAGAGGGATTTTTGTGTGTTTGTGTTTGGGGGTGGGCTCAGGAGAGCGTGCCGGGCACTTGCTCCCCACCTTTGACTCCCGTGAGGACCACGGAGCCCTGGAATGTCCCGGGACCTCTCTGATTGGAGCCAGATGGGGAGGCGAGGAGGGCAGGGGGCACCAGGGAGGCCTGTAACTGGGGTGGGGTGGGCAGTCTGCTCACCCACAGCCAGGGGGGCAGCTAACTTCCCCACACTGGCCCGTCTGTGCCACCTCCTGCCCCCACGTTGACCTCAGCATCTCGGCCGAGCACAGGGGGCAGGCTGGGCAGGGCACGGGGCGCCCTGTGTCCGCAGCTCCCCTCCTCCCATGGTGAAGCAGGCACCTTCCAGGTCTGACTTTGGCCTTGACTGTGCCGGGCCTGACTGGCCTGGGATGAGCAGCTGGGAGCCGCATGCAGGCCGGGCCCCCGGGGAGGCCTCAGGAAGGCGTTCAGATGGATGGAGGGAAGGGTGATGGTTGGACGGACGGGTGGATGAGTGACTGGCCCATCTGAGGTCCCGTCCCCTGGAGAAGGACCCTGTGAGGCCCCGTGGGGAAGAGCTGTGCTTCGAGTCACCTCGTTGTTACTCCAGACGCCCAGGGCTCCCAGGGCAGCGATCGTGAGGGTCCCCGTCTCTCTCCCCCTCCCCATACTTGGCTCAGTCCCTCCCCACAAAGAGTTCCAAGTGAGGGGCGCCAGGGGAAGTGTGACCGCGGTGCCTCAGGCCAGCCCCAGCTCTCTGTCCCGCGGCAGCCTCAGCTCCGAGCCCGGCACTTAGACAGGCTCCTGGGGCCCCGAGAGGGCCACGACCTCCAGGATCCCAGACACAGGATCGTGGGGCAGAAGGTGCCGCTCCTGACGGACGTGGTCTCAGGCGGCCAGGCCTGGACACAGGGGCCTGGGCTGCCTGGGTGCTGGGCTCAGGCCCTTCTCCAGCTGGGCTGGTGGAAGCTTCCGGAATTGGAGCCCCCCCTTCCCCCACCCTGGGGAGAGGGAGGCACCTGCTGCCAGGGCGGGGCCGGTTGGTCGGGGTTTCTGGGCTGTTTCGGGTGTCAGGGCCTCTTGGTTTCGCCAGGCCAGCTGCGTGGGGGTGAGGGTGCGGGCCGGCGGGGAGCCCCAGGGGCGCTGGCCTGAGGCTGCTGGGCCCAAACAGCCCAATGCCAACGGCGACAACTGTCAGCCCCAGAGACCCGCAAACGTCCATTTTCCCCCTGACCGTCCCTCCCGGGCCCCCAGGGAGCGAGGTTCCACTGTCACCAGGCCAGGTGCACAGAGGGCTCCCGGGCCCCCAGCCCCCACCCAGAGTCGGGCTGTCCCCGCCCCTGGCCGCCTCTGGCCTCAGCTGTGGCCCCGGAACAGCCTGGTGGGGCGCCCGGCCATCCCCGGCTGTTTCTCCAGGGCGCCCCTCGCCCTCCACACGCTGTCCCCTGGCCCCTGTCCCCAGTCAGGAGCCTCTAACAGGGCTGCCTTGCCATTGCCGAGGTCCCTGCACACAGTGGGCACTCAAGACATCACTGCTGAGCCAGGGCTTTCCTCCGGACCCTGGTCCTCTCGGGCCTCACCCATGCACCCTGGTCCAGTGGGCCTCACTCGGGCGCTGGTCCACCCGAGCCTCACCCACTCACCCCAGTACATCCGAGCCTCACCCACTCACCCTGTCCACCCGGGCCTCACCCACATGGGCCCTGGTCCATCCAGGCCTCACCCACATGGGCCCTGGTCTATCCAGGCCTCACCCACATGGGCCCTGGTCCATCCAGGCCTCACCCACAAGGGCCCTGGTCCATCCAGGCCTCACCCACAAGGGCCCTGGTCCATCCAGGCCTCACTCACATGGACCCCGGTCCACCCGGGCCTCACCCTCATGGGCCCTGGTCCATCCGGGCCTCACCTACATGGGCGCTGGTCCACCTGGGCCTCACCCACTCACCCTCATCCACACTAGCGCTGGGCAGGCGGCCTGTGTGAGCAGAGACGCTGCGGGTGGCTCACAGGTGGTCTGGGGTCCCACGTCTCTCAGAGAGCTGCTCTCGGTGCGCCCACGGCAGCCTTTCTGTCCTCCTGAGGGAGCCCACTGGGGGTCTGGTCTAGGCTTCTCCCTCCTCCCTCGAGGTGTTCCCAGGAGGCCGGGTGCTGGGCTGGCAGGAGTGGCCCGTCCTGATGAGACTCGAGAAGGGGTGCAGGCGCTGGTGACCAGCATGGTCCCGGGCACGGGGTGCTCCGTGGACGCCAGCCCTGACGTCTCCGGCCGGGAAAGAGGTCCCCAGGCCAGGAGCTGGGAGCAGGAGGGAGCTGGGGGGGCGTGATGTAGCCACAGGAAAAGAGTGTCCCCCTGAGGGGGTGGCCTGTGTGGGAGCAGGCGTCGGTGCCCGGTGGGTCGTGCTGACCGTCAGCTGCTCTTTCCCGGGAGTGGGCCCCCTGGCCCCTGATCAGTGGCCGCCCGGAGGCATTCTCCCTGAGTCTTGCCAGGTTCCCTGGGGACAAGAGGAGGCTTCCACACAGGCGGATCTGCCACTGGCTGGGAAACAGGTAGGGCTGCACCCAGGCCTCTCACGGGCTGGGAGGGGTGGCTCCAGTCGAGGCCCACGGGGCCCAGGAACCCCTCGGGGGCGCACACTCGATGGGGCTGCACGGGGTCTGCCGGCTGACCGCGGGCCTGGTCCTGGCCTCGGGCTCCACATTTTAACCCATGAGAAGGAGCATCAGTCAGTCACTCAGCAAACGGTGACCCTGAGCTCGGACAACCCGAGTTCATCGTCCACACTGGGACGTTTCCAGGATTGAAAGTCGCTCAGTCGTGTCCGACTCTTTGCGACCCCGTGGACTATACGGTCCTTGGAATTTTCAAGGCCAGAATACTGGAGTGGGTAGCCTTTCCCTCCTCCAGGGGATCTTCCCAGCCTAGGGGTCAGACCCAGGTCTCCTGCACTGCGGGAGGATTCTTTACCAGCTGAGCCACCAGGGAAGCCCAGTGCACCCACCCTCCCTGCGCCCCCGCTGTGAAAAGTCATGCCAGCTTTGTACACACAGTCTGAACTCAGGGAGCCTGACTTCCAGCTCCACTTATTTTTCTCAAGATTGCTTTGGCTTTTTAGGGTCTTTCTAGTTTCCGTGCAACTTGTGAAACTTTTGGTCCTAATTAATTGTGGAAAGTGCCTTTGGGAGTGCGGCAGGGGCTGTGCTGAGTTTGTGGGCTGCTCTGGGTGGTATAGCCTCGTCACACTGTTGATTCTTCTGATCCAAGAGCGTGGTATCCCCCTCTGTGTTGTCTTTGATTTCTGTTTTATGGTTTTCTGAGTGCAGGTCTTTGCCTCCTTAGGTAGACTTGTTCCTAAGTATTTCACCCTTTTTGATGCGATGGTAAATGGGCTGGTTTCCTTAGTTTCCCTTTCCGATCTTTCGTTGTCCGTCTATAGGAATGCAGGAGATTTCTGGGTATTGATTTTGTGTCCTGCAGCACACTCGCCGATGAGCTCTGGTAGTTATCTGGGAGCATCTCTAGGATTTTCTGTGTATAAGTGCCATGTCATTTGCAAACAGTGACAGTCTTCCTTCCTCTTTTCCAATTTGGATTCCGTAATTTCTTTCTCTTCTCTGATGCCATGGCTAGGAATTTCAGAGCTGTGTTGAGTAAAGATGGAGTGAGTGGACATCTTTGTCTTGTTTCTGATCTCAGAGGAAACGCTTTCAATTTCTCACTGTTGAGCGTGTTTGCTGTGGGTTTGTCATTTATGTGCAGCATCTAAAAATGTGGTATAAATGAACTTGTTTACAAAACAGAAATAGAGTCACAGATGTAGAAAACAAACTTATGGCTACCAAGTGGCGGGGGCGGGGGTGGGTGATAAATTGCCAGATCGGGGCCGACATGCGTGCCCTGCTATACATAAAATAGATAACTAATACGGGCTCTCCACACTGTTCACGGGGTTCTCAAGGCAAGAATACCGAAGTGGTTTGCCATTCCCTTCTCTAGTGGATGCTGGGAAAGATTGAAGGCTGGAGAAGGGGATGGCATAGGTGAGATGGCTGGATGGCATCATGGACTCGATGGACACGAGTTTGAATAAGTTCCAAGAGTTGGTGATGGACAGGGGAGCCTGGTGTGCTGCAGTCCGTGGGTCTCAAAGAGTCAGACACGACTGAGCTGAACTGAATAAGGACCTTCTGCACAGCACAGGAAACTACCTGACACTCTAGAGTGACCTATATGGGGGCAGAATCTTAAGAGAGCTGGGACATGCATGCGTAACTGATTCACTTTGCTGTTCAGCAGAAACACACACCACACTGTCAACCTACTGCCCTCCTACAGAAATTAATTTACCAAATCACAGACTTGTCAAGACTCGGGCATGAGCTGGGACTGTAGGGGAAATACAGGAGGCCAGTCTACCCCCTGGAGCCCCCACTGGGCCCGATGTTCTGGGGGAGGCCGTCATTGGGAGACTCCTGGCCAAACAGGATTAGCTTTGCTGTGACCCCAGGTGACCAACTGGCTTTTCAGAAAAACGGGTCCAAAGACTGGCCCTGCCAGGACCCACTACCCTGTCACATCACTGCACTTGTGTCCCCGAGACCCACGTGCGAGCCCTCCAGGTAACCTCACAGAGGCAGGGGATCCCTGGCTGCCCCGGGGGGGTGCGGCCCCTCGAAGCCTCTCAGAGGCTCCTGCCTGGCCCGTGGGTGCTGGCGGGTGATGCTCCCGTGTGTGCCGCCAGGGGCTCTGGAGACCTGGCCCGTTCCTCCCACACGCCCTACTCAGGAGCGGCAGGGAGGAGGCTGACGATGCCATCACAGCCACAGACGGGCCAGGGACCCTGCGCCTGACCAGGCGGAGGGCGGTGCGCTCTGAGAGATGCGGACTTCCTTCATCTCTCTGAGTCCTGGTCACCGACCCGGAGCGCACGGCTGCTATAATTTCGAAGTGGCTGGAAACCTGGATTTAGGCCTTTGTGCTGGGTGTGAGGGTCTGGGTTTCCTGCCAGACACAGGGACCTCGCCCCTCCCCACAGCTGCTGGGCTCGGTGAACACTGCGGGGTGAAGGAGACGTGTGCCTGCCCGGGTTTCGCCAGGGTTGCACTCTCTGGTAGACTCGCAGGGGGTTGGGCGGTCGGGAGAGTCACCCAGCTCAGCTCAGAAGAAACTCCTAGATGTCCCCCAGGGCCCCAGCAGTCCCCTCCCCTCCCCTCCCCCACCACCCCCAGCCAGAGGCTATTCTAGGCTCTGCTTTTCGGCAGTGGAGGAAGTCACAACCCCCCTCCCCCACCCAACTCAATCGCCTCTCCCTGCCTGGGCCTCAGAGAGCAAGCCCGGGGCCAAGGGTGCTGCCCAGAGTGGCTCAGCCAGGCAGGGCAGGGCCAGGCCAAGCCCCCTCTTCTGACCTGACCGTCTTCCCTGTTCCTCCAGGGGCCGTGAGTTGGGACAGCTCAGCCCAGTGCTCTGGGGCCTTCAGTCCGCAGAGGCTGCGCCAGCGCTTGGCTGAGCAGGGCAAGCCTGGTGGGTTTGAACTTGGCCAATGTGCCCTCTGTCAACTTAAAAAAAAAAGCACAGCGTGAGAGTTGCAAGTTTTATTTGGGACAATTTGAGGACTGCAGCCCAGGGCCCAGCCCCTCAGATAGCTCTCAGAAACTGCCCCGAAGAGGCAGAGGGAAAAAGGGCAGGATGTGTGTGATTTTGTTGAAGGGGAAAGACATGCAGCCAAGCACACATCTTTCCGGAAGATTTCTACTAGTCTTGTGAAGCTTTTGCTAGGCGCAAGGAACAATCATCACCAGGGAGATTTTTGGTGCTTTTCTAGATATGAGGACATACAAGAACTGGGCTCATAAAATCAGCTCCTGAGAATGTCTGCCTCTCTGAAGACCTGCCGGTCAGTTCCCCGACCCTGCTCCCAGCACAGAGGGCCTCCTTTCTGCTTTCCGCCTTGAGCTCCTTGTGTTGACAGTCGGCAGCTGCAGCGGCGTGTGCTTTAATCCTTGTAGAAGCAGCTGGCCAGTGCCCATGGCACGCGCCAGTTTGTAGCTGACACCTCTGAAGTGGGCAATGGCAGCCCTGATGGACCTGGAGCCTCTAAAGACGGGATTCATAGCGCCTGGACCCCAGCTTAGGCCTGTCCATGCTGGTCATTCACGGTCACCTCGCCAGTGGACTCTGAACCCCGTGTTTACTGCCTGTGAAAACTACATGAGAAGGATAAGGCCCCCCTGGACAGGGGAATCCTGAAGACCACAGCCCGGCCGCTCACGCCTCAGAGAAAGCATGTTCTACTCACCCTGCCTCCCAACAGGCCATAGATTCTTTCTGTATTTATCGGTTGTAACTGCAGGCTTATTGATCATTAACTCTTTGAACACCTAACACTAGACTGATCGGGTTATTGCGATTGTATTTACCCTTCCTGTGTTTTACGTAAGTCTCAAGGAAATTGAGGTGGTGGGTTCGGACACGTACACATGGGGAATGACAGATGCTGGCCGGGGTCCCTGGCTGAGAGGAGACTCTGCCTCGGGCCGCCGGTGTAATAAACTGCACTCCACTATC
This sequence comes from Madoqua kirkii, assembly GCA_006408675.1. Taxonomy (NCBI): domain Eukaryota; kingdom Metazoa; phylum Chordata; class Mammalia; order Artiodactyla; family Bovidae; genus Madoqua; species Madoqua kirkii. Next base: position 17,564 of record SJYC01074706.1, read on the forward strand.
TGCATTGTCCTGAGTGAGTTTGTTTCCTGGAATGCATGGCTATAACACCTCCTCGAGGTGGGTGAGATGGGGGCAGAGGTCAAAGGGGAAAGGAGAGAGGTGAGAAGCTGCTGTGGCTTTGAAGCAGAGGGGAAAGCCTGAGCCGAGGACTGGGCTCATCTGGACGCTGGAAGCTCTCGGGTCTCGGTTCACGATTGCTGAGGCCCAGCTTGAAGGATTCTGGGCACAGTTTCCTAGCACGAACGCAATTGTCTGACAGCTTGAATGGCCTTTGGCACTGGCCTTCTTTGGGACTGGACGCTGACACTGATCAACCCAATGAGAACTGACCGTTTCCAGGCCTGTGGCCTCTGCTGAGGTTCTCAAAGTTGCTGACATACTGAGTGCAGCCATATGGGCTTCCCCGGGGCTCAGCTGGTGAAGAATCTGCCTGCAACGCTGGAGACCTGGGCTCAGCCCTGGAGGAGGGAAAGGCCACCCACTCCAGCATTCTGGCCTAGAGAATTCCATGGACTGTACGGTCCACGGGGTTGCAAAGAGTCGGACACGACTGAGCGACTTTCATTCTCGAGTGCAGCACTTCAAAAGCATCATCTGTGAGGATTTTAAATAGCTCAGCTGGAATTCCGTCACCTCCACTAGCTTTGTTCATAGTACTGCTTCCTACTGCTTCAAGCTAGCCTCAGCAGTATGTGAACCGAGAACTTCCAGATGCACAAGCTGGAATTAGAAAAAGCAGAGGAACCAGAGATCAAATTGCCAACATCCACTGGATCATAGAGAAAGCAAGGGAATTCCCAAAGGACATAATGTAATACTTCTGCCTCACTGACTACACCAAAGCCTTTGACTGTGTGGGTCACAACAAACTGTAGAAAATTCTTATGAAAGAGATGGGAGTACCGGGCCATCTCACCTGCCTTCTGAGAAGCCTGTATGCAGGTCAAGAAGCAACAGTTAGAACCGGACAGGGAACAATGGACTGGCTCCAAATTGGGAAAGGACTGTATATTGTCACTCTGCTTATTTAACTTATATGCAGAGTACACCATGTGACATTCTGGGCTGAATGAATCACAAGCTGGAATTAAGATTATTGGGAGAAATATCAATAACCTGAGATATGCAGATGATACCACTTTAATGGCAGAAAGTGAAGAGGAACTAAAGAGCCTCTTCATAAGGGTGAACGAGGAGAGTGAAAAAACTGGCTTAAAACTTAACATTCAAAAATCTAAGATCATGGCATCCAGCCCCATCACTTGATGGCAAATAGAAGGGGAAAAAGTCGAAGCAGAGATGGATTTTTTAAGGGCGGGCTCCAAAACCACTGTGGCCAGTGACTGCAGCCATGAAATTAAAAGACGCTTGCGCTGTGAAAGGAAAACTGTAGCAAACCTAGACAGTGTATTAAAAAGCAGAGACATCACTTTGCTGACAAAGATCAGTGTAGACGACGCCATCGTTTCTCCAGCAGTCATGGACGGATGTGAGAGCCGGACCACAAAGAAGGCTGAGCACCAAAGAATCGATGCTTTGAAGTTGTGGTGCTGGAGAAGACTCTTGAGAGTCCTTTGGACAGCAAGGCGATCAAGCCAGTCCATCCTAAAGGAAATCAAGCCTGGATATTCATTGGAAGGACTGATGCTGAAGCTCCAGTACTTTGGCACCTGATGCAAAGAACTGACTCATTGGAAAAGACCCTGATGCTGGGAAAGATTGAGGGCGGGAGGAGAGGGAACAACAGAGGGTGAGATGTCTGCGTGGCATCCCCGACTCAATGGACATTAATTTGATCAAACTCCAGGAGACGGTGAAGGACAGGCCTGTCTTGCTGCAGTTAATGGGGTCGCAAAGAGTCGGACACGACTTACTGACTGAACAACACACAGGAGAGGCTGGAAAAGACCCCCAGAAGGAGCTCAGCCTGAGGGACCTTGAGTTTCTTCGGTAGGACCCATTTTGCCTCTGCCCCTGACCTGTAAGAATAAACGTGTATCGACTGCTTAAAGCCTCTGTGTTTGGGCGATTCATTATAGACACTAATGCAAGAGCCAAAGGTCACGGCCGCCAGGGGACACGCTGAGCCCTGACCGCGGCCGACCTTTCTAACCCCCAGTGCAGCGGGAGGGCCCAGGGCCCAGTGTGGAGGGCCTGTGTGGGGCTCATCACACCCCTCGTCGTCAGAGCCCTGGAGCCGGCGGACCCTGGGGGCCTCACAGAGGGACTGAGTCCTGACGTCACGGGGGAGGGAGCAAGTGGCCCCTGGACAGGCCCCAGGGGGAGGCAGGCGCCTTCCCGGGCCTCAGACTGGGAGAGCAGCCCTCTCCTCTTGCTCCCACCTGGCAGAACTGGGTGGTGAGTGGGGGGACAGCTTGGGGGCCCTAGGACACCCAAAGGGTCTCAGGCAGGGGTGGGAGAGGCCTGAGGTGTGCGGTGTGTGCAGGCTGGTGGGTTTTTGTTCCAAGGGTCCACCTGGGTCCAGAGGCAGGAGCTTACCTGGTGCACCTCCCAGGGGCCAAATCCAGGGCCCGTTACTATGTAGCCGTCGCCTGCCCCCAGATGGCACCCGAGACAGGAACACGGCGGGCTCCCGGTGCAGGGGCAGCCGTGCCAGCTCGTGGGCCTCGCCGCGTCCGGAGGCTGCCAGACCATCACCTGTGTGTGTGTGTGTGTGTGTGTGTGTGTGAGGGCCCGGCCCCAGCAGGGCTGAGGTCTCTGGGAAAACACGACCCCACTGTTGACTGTGGTACAGAGGTCTGGCTTCGGCACGGACACATCAGTTTCCTCCAGCGAAGCCTTTGTTGTGAATCTCGGAGCTTCCGAGGCGCCTCTTGCCGCCTTCCTGAGGAGCTCAGAGCTCATCTCTGTCGCGGGCTCAAGCCTCCTCCAGTTGGGTCTTTCATGCAGCTGTTTTCTTTCCTGGCTTCCTTCCAGCCTCTTGCATCCCTAAACCTGTCGTCAGGTGGAGAACCGAGACTCTAGACTTGAGAGCCTATGAAGCTGAGAGTGCTGGAGTGGCCTGGCCCCTGTGGGCAATCCAGCCCTCGGGAGTGACAAGGAAGATGTGGGGGTGGGCAGGAGATGAACTGGGCAGCGAGGGAGGGGGGCATTTCAGGGGCAGGGCCACGGCAGGAAAGAGATGACACAGTGGTGGTGGTGGGGGGGTCACCATCTAGAGGGTCTCGACCAGGGCAGGGAGGGAGGGCTCATCTGGATGGCACCGGTCCAGAAAGGTGGCGGGATGGGCAAGGCCCTGAGCTGGAGGAGGAGAGGGCGGGTGGGGGGTGGGTCCCCACCAGTCTCCCAGAGACGCCGCCCCCCAGCCTGACACTGTGGGCAGCTCCCCTTGGGGTACTTTCCTTCTTGATGCCTGGGTTTCCCCACCCCAGTTCCAGAATCCTGGAGAGGCTGACGATTAAACATGGGACAAGGAAAAAGCTGAGCAGAGAGCAGGGTTTCTGAGTGACAATGAGGCCATTTTACTGCAAGTTGATCGGGTGCAGGGAGAGGGCTGGGTGGGCCCGTGGGCCCTCTGGATCCTGTTAGGACCCAAGCCCTAATCTCGGGAGCTCCGCCCCGCTCTGGGCCACTCTGACTTCGGGTTCCCACGTCCTGTCCCGTCTGCACAACTTGTCCCCCGGCCTGTGCTCCCTGCAGCTGCTGGCATCGGCGGCCATGACCTCTCACCCCTCCTGGTTCCCCCTGACCCCACTTATGCTCAGGGTCCCCACACAGCCTGGTCCTCTACACTGGGGTGGGGTCTCCTCCCTTTTGGGGAGGGGGTTTCTTGCCTCACAGTCTCAGAAGGTGAAGCATCTGGGGAGGCAGCTCAGACACTATCTGGAGGTCGCGAGGAGCCCGGGGTGAGAGGGCTCGGGGGGCTGGCGGTGGCCAAGCCTGCCGTTCTATATTGCCTGCCCCATCTGGATATTCTCTGGGCTTTGCTGGGTGACAGTGAGACTGTCCCTCAAGGAAACGTGAAGAAGAGCAGAGGGAACAGGCTAAAAGCAGGAGGGTTACAGGCTTAGGGCGACGGAGACCTCAGCCCCAGATGGGTAAGAAAAGCATAAGACCAGTTGTCACTCCTGACCCCGGAAAGCGGGAAGGGGGAGACTCACCCCGCACGGCCGGCTGGGTCCCTCCACCGAGCAGACACACACAGTGCCACAGGCTCGAGCATAAACCCTGCTGCCAGCCCCGCCACCCCCGCCCCAGCACACTGCAGCTGCACACGGGCCCCTGGGCCGCCCCCTCCACCCCCCCAGAGGGGCTGGAGGGAGCGACCCCTCCCGTCATGAGAGTTCACCCTTGGGAAATGGGGGTCCGCAGTCTCCAGGCGGGGGCAGGGCAGGAGGGACTGCTGGGTGTCACACTGGGTCCCGGGGAACCTCTTCTCCTGGAGGAGGTGGGGGTTCCTCGTGAGCAGCTGTGGGGGTCGCCCTGGTGGGAGGGTGAGGAGACGATTTACAGCCTGGAGGGGATGGAGCTGTGGTCTCCGCAGACTGAGGCCATGGTGCATTCTGGAGCAGCTCTGGTCCTAGAAATACATCCAGCCACATGGCTGTGTTGGCAGTAACTCGTGTGTGTGTCTGTGTGTGTGAGTGTGTGTGTGTGTCTGTGTGTGTGTGTGTCTGTGTGTGTGTGTCTAATGGTGCTCACGTGTGGTCCCATGTGAGTGCCTAGCAGAGTCTATCCGGGTCTCAGAGCCCATTCTGAGCTCCTAAGACAGCGCCCAAGGTCAGAGGTGGACACACCACGACCTCCTGAACCGGATTCTCGGCTTGCGCTCACGGAACGCATCAGCCAAAACGGGCACTTGGGCCTGAGATGGTGCTGGGCTCCGTGGTGGGCTGAGTCCTAAGGGGTCGCAGAGGGCAGAGCTGGGCTGGTCAGCGACCTCGAAGGCAGCTGGGAGCCTCCTGACCCACAGGTGGAGGAGGGCAACTAGGGAGACGGAGGTGAATGGCCGGGGTTGAGGGCTTGCCGGACCCCGAAGGATGGGGCCGGGAGGCCAGGAGGCGGGGCAGAGGGCCATGGCCTTGGAAAGGCCAGTCAGGGGGAGTCCTGGCAGTGACGACTGGGAATCACCAGGGTGGGGTTTCAGCCAAAACATGCATGATGTCAAGGGGGTCATCATCTAAGTGGAGAGGGCCACTTGAGCAGAGACAGAATCCAGATGTGATTGCTGAGCACCCAGGGGAGGGAGCCAAGATACTGTCCTGGGGCTGTGGCAACCAAACAGCGTGTGCTGGACACGGTCCACACGGAGGAGGAAGCGTGGCGGCTGTCGGGGAGGGTGGACACACTTCCACCCCTGCCGTGGCCCCACCACCTGTTCTAGAATGTTCTCTGGGGAAATCTGGGTGACACTGAAATCATCCCTCCCCACACCCCCAAGCCTCCACCCTCTCTCCTGATTCCCAAAGGCCAAGAGGATTTGTTCCCTTTGAGGATGACTGAGCTCAGGACACCAAATGTTTCAACAAAAATGAGCACAGAGCATTCATTTCTGAATGACAGGGAGGACATTTTATTGAGGGCTGACTGTGTGCAGGGGGAAGGGATGGGGGAGCTGGGGTGGGAGGGTAGGACTTTCTGGGATGGGCCAGGGCCCTAAGAACACTCTGAGGGCTTCACTGTCTTCGTCACGGTGCTCCCCTCGTGCGTGACCTCGCAGCTGAAAATGCTCTTAGATTTCCACTCGCTGCCCGTCAGGGTCAGGTAGCTGCTGGCTGCGTACTTGCTATTGCTCTGCTTGGTGGCCTGGGTGGTGTCCACGTTCCGAGTGATGGTGCTGCCATCTGCCTTCCAGGTCACAGTCACGCTACGCGGGTAGAAGTCGTTGATGAAACACACCAGCGTGGCCTTGTTGGCGCTGAGCTCCTCCGTGGAGGGCGGGAACAGGGTGACCGAGGGTGCGGACTTGGGCTGACCTGCAAAGTGGGGCAGGTGAGGAAGATCACAGTCAGAAGTCTGGGGCCGTCACGGGAGGCCCTGAGTCTCTGTCACAGTGGGACACAGGATCCTTTGAGGGCCCAGCAGAACCCCAAGTCCAGGCACCACTGTGAGCCAGAGGGTCTGTGCCAGGAAAGGTGGGTGGGTTTTCTCAGGCACCTCCCCATCTTCCTGGGAAAGGCTGAGCCTGGACCCCTGCCAGCGCTGTCCTGAGACCCCCTGGGTCTTGGTTTCCTACACAGACTTCTGACCCTCACTCTCCTTGCCTGCCCGTCTGACAGTTGATGAGGGTCTGCCTGGGGCTGTCTGTCTGTCCCCTGAGTGGACGATGTGGCCTCCCTGGACTCCTGTGAGTTAGTCCAGGTATATGTTGAGCTGACACATCTGTTCGCGCCTTTGCCCGAAGGTGTCTGTGGGTCTCCAAGTCTGTGTCCCTTTGGAGCCTCTGTGCTGGGTCGAGGGGGAGCCTGTGTGCCGGTCCTCGGTCCCCCCATCCGCAGATCTGAGCTCAGGTTCCTCTCTGACTCTTCTTGGGTCTGGAGGGTTCCTACCCTGGAACCTGTCTCTCTGCTTCCTGAGGGGCTCCTGCTTCTGAGGACTGTGTCCTGCAGACTCAGGAGTCTGTGTCCCCCGTGTCTTGACCTCGTATCTCCTTCCCCAGTTTTGAGTTCAGCACCTTCTCCTCTTCCGTCTTCCCTCTTGCAGTTTCCCTAGCCGGCCCTGGATCTGCGCAGCAGCCCCCGGGAGGCCTGGGGAGCCCCTCCACCTCTGTCAAGTCCCTGACCCGGATCCCTAGACCCGCAGTCCCCAGACCGTCCTGACGCTCTGACTTCGGCCCCAGCCCTGAGGGTTCTGGGTCCCTCTGATGCCTCCCCATGGTCCCTCATCTGTAGTCCAGTTCCCTCTTACCCAGGGGACTCCAAGGGACCCTCAGAGACAAAGCTGGGTCAACTCAGAGCCCAGACTGGGGGTTGGGGGACGGGGGAGAGCGAGGTCCGGGAGCCAGACAGACAAGTCAGGAGGTCAGCTTGCTCACTCCCCTGCCTCTGGGCTCAGAGCGGAGGCTCCGGTGGGGACCTCAGTGACAAGTAGGGCAAGTCTGGGGTCAGGGGAAGGGAAGAGGCCAGGGCCCCAGAGGTGGGTCCTGGTTGAAGGCTTGACCACAGGCTGACACCAGGCACGGAAAAGAGGAAAGTGACAGAAAATCCAAACCTTGCGGAAAGAAGAGGGAGAGAAAGGAGGAGGGAGACTCACCCAGGACGCTCAGTTGGGTCCCGCCGCCGAAAACACCACACAGTGACACAGGCTTGCACAAAAACCCCTCCCTGGCTGGCCCGCCCCGCCCCCCACCTGCAGCTGTGCTGGAGGAAGTGGGGTCCCTGCCCAGGCTGGCGTCTGCTCACAGAGGGGCTTCAGCACCCCTCCCCCACAGCAGACGACAGGACAGGGGACCTCCTGCCAAGCAGCAGGAGCCTCAGACGCAGGTTCCCTAAGCAGGTTCGGGTGTTGGAAGCAGTCTTCCCACCAGACAGCCAGGGGTGGGAATGGAATAATAGGGAGGTGGGCCTTCACCGCCCCAGGAACAAAGTACCCCGGAGGAGAAAGCCGCTTCTCTTCTCTTTGGAGTTGGCAGCAGTGTGACCCCTTGGTGAGAGCACATCTGGGGGTGGGGGCGTCCTCATCTCCCGGACACAGCTGGAATGGCTTTGCTGTGACCATCTTCCATCTCACCCTAACTGGGGCTCCAGGGGCTCATCCCCAGTTCCCCAGGGTTCTCTTGGCTTCAGATGGGCATCTCTAGCGAGCTTGGGATGGTTGCTGTCCAAGTCCAGCCTCCATCTGCAGGGAGGACTGGACAGGGTCCTGGCCAGCCCTCAGGGTCTCATCTGACGTTTGGAGGCATCTGGGAGCATCTTATTCAGAACAGAGATGTGAGCAAGCCCCTCGCTGTGGTCCTGAGACAGCATCTCTTTAAGGAGAATCAGGCTGCTGGGCTACATGGGCCATCCCAGGCCTGAGTCGGGCCAGGCCCAGAGGGGCCTGGAACACACGGTCCCCTCAGAACGCAGGAAGTTGTGAGGTCTCCCTGCCGGAGCGGGAAGGCCTGGGGCCACCAGCAGAGGCTTTCCTGGACAAAGGTGGGAACTCCAGCACCAAGAGAGGATGACCAGGGCGGGTTCAAACATCGCCTGCGTGTACCCTAGACTTGCCCGCGACACGATGAACTGTTGGCCTTCCGAAGATGGCAGAGCCCACTCATTATTTTGTGAAAGTGCTCCACTAAAGGACAGAAATGAGATCTGAAAGCTACTCCTGGAGAGGTGAGGAGCGTCTGAGGGGCCTCCCTTTGTGGACCAATTACTGCTTTCACTTGTGGAGAGGGAATGGCAACCCACTCCAGTAGCTTTGCTGGAAAATCCCATGGGTAGAGGGGCCTGGTAGGCTATAGTCCATGGAGCAGCAAAGAGTCAGACAGGACTGAGCGACTTCCCTTGCCTTCACTTACTGCTTTCACTAGAGCGAGGAGGACGGGACTGCAGTTGCCCCTGGCTTCCCATCCCACCTGACGACCTGGGATTGGAGCGTCCAAGGAAGATAACTTGGCTAATGACCCATGACCCCAAAGGGCACTGTGGAGGGTTATGGCCAACTGTTCTAGGATTGCCTCTGGCCAAATATCCCCCAGAACCCTGCTCACCCTTTCCAGCTGGAGCCCCTTAGCAGGCACATATAGCAGTGGGAACTTTCCAGGTCCAGCTTGAGGTGGGGAGCTGGGGGCTGCACCCCAGCCCTGGGGGAGCCCAGCATCAGCAACTGCACTCTTGCTGACTCTTCCAGCTAGAAAACGCCAGAGTGATTTGGGAGAGATTGAAGGATCCTTCAGGCCCCAGACACACCCACCAATAAAGGGTCAAGGCTTTCTAACCCTCGTGGACAGAACACAAAATACACCAAATCAAACGGCGCCCAAAACACATCCAAGTAACCAGGAGGCACATGGAAGGATGCTCAACATCACTATTGCCGGGAGCCAGCGTGAGGAACTCCGCCCTTGGCAAAGGTCATGAGGAAGGAGGCTTCGGCATACACAAAGGTGTGATCAAGCCTCAGTAAACCCCTGTTTTCGAGCACCTACCCCCCAAACCAGAGTCTACCTACTTTACTGTTTCATGGTCTCACCTACACCTCTGATTTTATGGGGGGCTGTTCCCTATCGGTTCTCTCAGAGAAGGAACGTGCAGCCCCAAGTCTATAAAAATTCCTGGGCGTGACAAGAGTGTTTCAACTTACGAACTCCTCTGAAGGTTATCTAGCCTGCCTGTACAGGTTCATTCGGCCACATGTGATTGTTTACAGCCTCCCGACTGTGAGAGGCATGAGATGTTTTAGACATACTAAAGGCAGATTCCTTTTGGAAGTTAAAAATTATTAGTATAGTGGGCTGGTTAGGAATTATATTGGTGAAGGGTTTTTCATTTGTTGTGCCAATAATTGCTGCTAATTCCCTGCCCTGAGTGTGACAAGGGTGCCTCAGGCCAAACCTCTCTGCTGACAGACTAGCTTGTGTGACAACCTCTCAACCATAAATAGCACAGAGAGTTTGGAGTATTTTGAAAGTCTTAATTAGCACAGGGCTTTTCTCATTGTTGAGTCAATGATTGCCTCCAGGCCTCCATACCCTTAGGCACCTGAGAATATATTAATCAATGTATTTGGAATATAGAAAAGGAAATATAGTAGTTTTTGATGTTAGCAATACTAGACTTTTTGAGTTAATGAATTTTCTTTTTTGTTATAGACCACTGTACTTTGTTATAAATCACTGTGTCCTTGCTATGGAAAAATGTAACTTTATCACTATCTTAAGACTAAATAGATCTTAAGAGGAACATTGGTGAAGTGTTTTCATTTGTTGCACTGATGTTTGCTGCTAAATCTCCATATTCCCTGCCCTTATAATGAATATCACTAGCATATAGGAGAAATAAGTATTAACCTTTAGGATTAATCATGTTAACCTTAGGTTAAATAAATTCCTTTCTTAGTTGTAACCCATTACACCCTCACCCTATAGGAATGCACCTTTATCTGCTACCTTCAGAGGGTGGTGCCTGGTTTTTTAAAAACCACCCTTGGAAAAAATAAGTTTTTTGGTTATCAGAAAGAAAGGGTCGTAAAATGTCAGCAGGCCTCATGGCCAGATGAAGTAAAACCCCTAAGACCTTTTTTTATACATTTATGTGAAGCACCTGATTTTGATAAAGGTCAGGACTGCTATTCCCCCACGTGACTTTAAAATTTCCATTTGTCTCTATGTGTAGAAAAAGGTGTATAAGCAAACCTAAAAACTAAAGAAATCGAATCAGTTTCTGGAAAGACTGGCTCCCCCGTGCCGTTTCTTTCTGCTCCCCATTTTTCTGGCTGAATTCCCGTCTGGAGAGTGGGTGCCGGCCACGCGTACTTAGTTGCAGCCAGAGAAGAGCCTGGAGAAGCAGGGGAAGACCCTGCCACCCCAGAAATGGATGCGATGAAACCAAGGAAGACGTTAAAAGCTAATCACTGTTAACAGGAAGAAGCACCAGAGAAAAAGACATTAAAAAAATGAATAAAAACAAAATATAACCAAGTAAATCTACTATGACAATTGTGACTCATTTCATGAGAAGCCATGTTTTGGACTTCAGGAATTATGGATGATTTCTGTTTGGGTTTGCTCATGATAATTTAGTTACATTTTAGTTTCTTCCTTTCCAGGGCACAAGCAACATATTTTCAGATGAGATGACATAGTTGGGGATGGCATCAGAGGCTCCCACTGGGGAGGAGGGATTCTGTTGTGGGGAGGAGTGGGCAGCACCACAGAACTGATGACCTGGGGTCCACGCGACAAGATCCTGGGGGTCTTATTATTCCTCTGCCTTCTCACGTAACGTTTTCAGTTCTTCAGATGAACATTTGACGATACAGGGGAGTTAGATTTGGGTGGCCACAATGGGTGGGGGACATGGTGGCATCGTGCGCAGAGGGCCATCAAGATGAGGGTGACCTGGGTGGTGCCCTGATCCCTTAGGGCCTTAGTTTTCCTATCATGGAAATGGGGTCAGGCAGCAGCTATGGAAAACCGTGACCCTGGCTCCTCTCACTTCCTCATCTGTGATTCTGGGTCAGGGTGCCAGGGATGAAGACCTGGGAAGGGGGTCTCTCCTCTGCCGCAGGAGAGAGTCCTCTGTCCATGTGGATTCGTCCCTGGGCTGACCCGGCTGTCTGCTGGAGGCTGAAGCTGGAGGCACAGATGGCCTGTGAGCCTGGGGTCCTGAGGACCACAGAGCCAGTGGGATGCAGCTCTGAGTGGATGGTGCTCGCCCCAGGCCCTGAGCTCGTGTCCAGCTGCAGGTGCGCTCAGGTGAGCCACTAGGTTATGGGGGGAGGGTGATGTGGGCAGGGATTGGGGGCGCTGTCTCCCCCGAGAACCTGACCCTGTGGGAGCCCTCTGGCCGCACTCTAAGCCTGGCAACAGCAGGGCTCATCGGCCTGACTCTCCTCCTGAATTCCAATGGACTCTCTCCATGCGGCAGTCACTGGAAGGCCGCTTTATCCCTGATGGTGTCCTTTTCCGCTGACCTGGCTCTCCTGACCACCTCCCACCCCCTCACCATACAGGAAGATGCCACCTGGTCCGTGCAGATTCCCCTCAAAACGAAGTCCACCCCTGACCCGGCTTCAGATGCCTACAGTCCTCCTGCGGGAGGCCCCACTGCCCATTAGGGCCCCAAGCCTGCCCTGTGTGTCTCAGTCTCACCCGGAACCCTCCTCATTGCTCCCCGATCCTCAGCCCCCAACCCCAGAGCCATCGCCAGCCCCTTTCACAGGCCCTTGTCTCTTCCCGGGGGGACGGGGTGTGTGGGAGGGCAAGCCTGCCCCCAGGAGCCTGGGCCGCTGACAGTGTCCTGCTCTGTGTCACTGGTCCCCTGGCACTGAGAGCTCCCTGGTCCCTGGGGATGGGTTGGGGTGATGACAAGTGGATGGACTCTCAGGTCACACCTGTCCCTTCCCTGAGGAACTGACCCTTAACCCCGACACTCGGACGGAACCAGAAATCACTTCAGACATGCTGGCTGATAACTGAGAAGGTCTTTATTCAGGAGAAGCAGGAAGAGGGAGGAAGGAGAGGCCTCCGGTCTGAGCCGACCTGGGCAGGGGCTCAGGGGTCCATGGAGAGCTGGGGGCAGGGAGGGGGCCAGAGGGCCCCCGAGGGTGGGCCGGGCCCTAAGAACACTCTGAGGGCTTCACTGTCTTCGTCACGGTGCTCCCCTCGTGCGTGACCTCGCAGCTGAAAATGCTCTTAGATTTCCACTCGCTGCCCGTCAGGGTCAGGTAGCTGCTGGCTGCGTACTTGCTATTGCTCTGCTTGGTGGCCTGGGTGGTGTCCACGTTCCGAGTGATGGTGCTGCCATCTGCCTTCCAGGTCACGGTCACGCTACGCGGGTAGAAGTTGTTGATGAGACATACCAGCGTGGCCTTGTTGGCGCTGAGCTCCTCCGTGGAGGGCGGGAACAGGGTGACAGAGGGTGTGGACTTGGGCTGACCTGCAAAGTGGGGCAGGGGAGGAAGATCACAGTCAGAAGTCTGGGGCCGTCACGGGAGGCCCTGAGTCTCTGTCACAGTGGGACACAGGATCCTTTGAGGGCCCAGCAGGACCCCAAGTCCAGGCACCACTGTGAGCCAGAGGGTCTGTGCCAGGGAAGGTGGGTGGGTTTTCTCAGGCACCTCCCCATCTTCCTGGGAAAGGCTGAGCCTGGACCCCTGCCAGCGCTGTCCTGAGACCCCCTGGGTCTTGGTTTCCTACACAGACTTCTGACCCTCACTCTCCTTGCCTGCCCGTCTGACAGTTGATGAGGGTCTGCCTGGGGCTGTCTGTCTGTCCCCTGAGTGGACGATGTGGCCTCCCTGGACTCCTGTGAGTTAGTCCAGGTATATGTTGAGCTGACACATCTGTTCGCGCCTTTGCCCGAAGGTGTCTGTGGGTCTCCAAGTCTGTGTCCCTTTGGAGCCTCTGTGCTGGGTCGAGGGAGAGCCTGTGTGCCTGTCCTCGGTCCCCCCATCCGCAGATCTGAGCTCAGGTTCCTCTCTGACTCTTCTTGGGTCTGGAGGGTTCCTACCCTGGAACCTGTCTCTCTGCTTCCTGAGGGGCTCCTGCTTCTGAGGACTGTGTCCTGCAGACTCAGGAGTCTGTGTCCCCCGTGTCTTGACCTGGTATCTTCTTCCCCAGTTTTGAACTCCCTCTTGCAGTTTCCCTGGCTGGCCCCGGATCTGCGCAGCAGCCCCCTGGAGGCCTGGGGAGCCCCTCCGCCTCTGTCAAGTCCCTGACCCGGATCCCTAGACCCAGAGTCCCCAGACCGTCCTGACGCTCTGACTTTGGCCCCAGCTCTGAGGGTTCTGGGTCCCTCTGATGCCTCCCCATGGTCCTTCATCTGTAGTCCAGTTCCCTCTTCCCCAGGGGACCCCAAGGGACCCTCAGAGACTAAGCTGGGTCAATACAGAGCCCTGATGGGGGTTGGGGGGACGGGGGAGAGCGAGGTCCGGGAGCCAGACAGACAAGTCAGGAGGTCAGCCTGCTCACTCCCCTGCCTCTGGGCTCAGAGCGGAGGCTCCAGTGGCGACCTCAGTGACAAGTAGGGCAAGTCTGGGGTCAGGGGAAGGGAAGAGGCCAGGGCCCCAGAGGTGGGTCCTGGTTGAAGGCTTGACCTCAGGCTGACAGCGGGCACCAGAAAGAGGAAAGTGACAGGAAAGTGTCCTTGGCGAAAGAAGAGGGAGATTAAGGGAGAGGGAGACTCACCCAGGACGCTCAGTTGGGTTCCAGCTCCGAAAAACCACACAGTGATGCAGGCTTGCACAAAAACCCCTCCCTGGTTGGCCTGCCCCACCCCCCACCTGCAGCTGTGCCCCAGGCGGGTTCTGCTCACAGATGGGAGGCGTGGGGATAGGCGCGCCAGGGGCACGTGCAGAGCCGGCCGGGCCTCTGTCTCCTCGCCCAGCCCAGCCTCAGCTCTCCCGGCCAGAGCCCGGGGCTCCTCTGAGGCCCTGCCCGTCTCCCTGTCCCCCCGGCCTGAGAGCAGGGCCCCTTGCCTTGCCTGCCTTCAGGGGACGATGCCCTCACAGAGCACCTCTGACGACCCCGATTTTGTGGCCCTGTTCATCATCTTCTAAGTCTAACTCCTGCTTTGAGGCCAGCGATCAAGGCTCCTGGGCGGAGGAGTTTCTGTCCCAGGGGACCTGGTCCTTTCTGACCGCTGTCCCGAGAGTCTCTGGTCAGCTGGCCCCGTCTCAGCTGTGTCCACCTGGCCCCTCAGCCTAGAGTGGGCGAGACCCCTCCAGGGGCCTCCCTCAGGCTGCCCTCTGTGTCCCTGGGGGCTGGTCATAGCCCCCGCCAAGCCCCCAGGCTCCTGTCTGGCCCTCCGGGCTGGGGCACGGTGCTCACATCCCAGAGCCCGGGGCTTGGAGACACCCCTAGTCAGCACCAGCCTCTGACCTGCACCCCAGCGTCTGCCCCACAAGAAGGGAACGAGTCCCCTCATTCCTGGACCAGCCCCGGTGCCCGGATGGGCCCCATTGGACGGTCGGCCTCTGGTGGCTCCTGCTGGTTACCCCAAGACCAACCCGCCTCCCCTCCCGGCCCCACGGAGAAAGGTGGGGATCGGCCCTCAAGGCCAGGGGACAGAGAGGAAGCTGCCCGAGAGCAAGAGAAGTGACTTTCCCGAGAGAGCAGAGCATGAGGCAGGCTGGGGAAGGGGTGAGAGCCGCTTACCTAGGACAGTGAGCTGAGTCCCGCCGCCTAAGACGAGGCACAGTGACTGAGCCTCGGACCAAAACCCACCGGGCCTGCACCTGGGGCCTGTCCCCCGGGAGGCTGGGCCAGGCGGGAACCTGCTGGGCGTGACGGGCGCAGGGCTGTAGCCAGTGGGGCTGTGTCCTCGGGCTGAGGGGTGTTGTGGAGCCAGCCTTCCAGAGGCAAGGGCACCCCGGGGGGGCTCATGTCCTGGAGACGCCCTGTGCCCAGCCCCCCAGCCGAGGCAGCAGCCACACACGCCCCTCACTCGGAGGCTGTCCTGCCGCTACTGACGCCGCAGCCCTGATGGACATGCGGAGCGCCAGGCCTGCGCGTTGCGGCAGAGGAGTACCGGGCTGGCTGGACCTGCCCGGACGCTCCTGGCCTCACTGTAAGGCCGCTGGGTGTTCCTTCCCCACAGTTCCTCATAGTCCAGCCAGGCAGCTTCCTTCCTGGGACTGTGGACACTGGGCTATTCCTCAGGCCCCAGGTGGGGGACCCCTGCCCTGTCTCTCCACCCACGGAGACACAGTTCCGTTTGTTCTTCTCAGTGAACATTCTCTGCTGTCAGATCACTGTCTTTCTGTACATCTGTTTGTCCATCCATCGATCCAACATCCATCCTTCCATCCATCACCCATCCATCCATCATCCATCATCCATCCATCTGTTCATCATGCATCCATCCGTCATCCATCATCCATCTGTCATCCATCATCCATCCATCTGTTCATCGTGCATCCATCCGTCATTCATCATCTTTGCATCTGTCATCCATCATCCATCCTTCCATCCATCATCCGTCCTTCCATCCATCCATCATCCATCATCCATCCATCTGTCCATCATGCATCTGTCTGTCCAACAAAGGCCATCAAACACCCGTCTGCCAAGCCCTGTTTCACGGCTGGGACTTGGTGGAGGGAGCCCTCCCCTCCCACCCCCATCTCTTCCTGAAACTTCTGAGGTCAAGTCTAACAAGGTCCCGTTCCGTTGAGCCTGAGGCCCCTGCAGCCCCTGGTGCTCTTCCATTCGCTCTGCTTCTGACCCACACTGTGCACTCGGACAGCCACCCAGGGCTCTTGCATCCCTGTTTCCTTCCTGACCTCTTTTTTTGGCTCTGGATTTATAGACATTCTGCCTCCTGGATGCGTCTCTGCTTGAGTGTCCCACAGACACCTCAGACTCAGCATCTTCCACCTAAACTGCTCCCAGGTCCTTGCAGACCTGGTCCCCCGCATTGTTCTCCCTTCAGTAGATTTCTCCGCAAGCCAGAGGCCTGGACTCATCCCATAACGCTTGCCCCTCACTGAGTCAGCCTCTATGTCTTACCATAATGAAACATACCCTTAAAAATCTCAGAAAAACAGAAGACCCCAGATTGCACTGTCAGAGTTTATGATGACAGGAGTCCTCAGACCTTGCCAAATCTGATATTACCTCCCCACACAGCGAGTCTAAGCAGGAAGGTAACCAGCACTGCACTGGGTCCAGCTTTCTTTTAATTCAGCAATGGAACTTCTGGGTCCATGGTTGTATTTAAGGTATGCACATATGATTTTTGAAACAAAATTTAACAGGACAGCAATGTAAATTCAGCACTTCTGATTAAAGAAAGCACATAGCCAGCCTTTTACTAAGTTGATTCACTAAAGAAACATCCTCAACTTAATGAACAGGATCTCCTGAAGCTTACAGCATGCTTCACGTTTAAAAGCAAAGCCATTTTAGAGGCCAGGGTTCCCACGCTTACTTTTATTATTTACCATATTCTACAGATTCAAGCCCATGAAATGAGATGGGGGAAGAGTGTGAGTGCTGGAAAAATGAGGTGAAATTGGTTTGTGCAGGGCTAGTTTACTTAAAAAAAAAAAAAACAAGTCAAGATGAACTGAAGGATTTGAGCCGGTACAAGAGCTAACCTGTGTCGAATACACGCAGGCTGGGCAAAACTCAGCAGCTGTCCTCCTACACAGGAGGTAACCATCGAGAAGATGAAATGGCGGAAACACGGACAGTCTCGCTAACAACTCTATTAAAAGCCCTGGGAATAAACTTAACACGGAATGTCCAAGATCTGTGAGGATAAAATATAGCACAACCTAGTGAACGGACCCAGCAGCACAGACATCAATTCCCCTCAAGTGAACCCATGTACTCCGTGAAATTACAAGCACAACATCAGAGGAATAATTTCGGCCTTCCCTGGCGGTCCAGTGGCTGAGACTCCAGGCTCCCAACGCAGGGGGCCTGGGTTCAGCCCCTGCTCAGGGAGCTAGAACTCACATGCTGCAGCTAAGAGTCTGTGAGTTGCAACTAGAGGTCCAGGGCGCCGCGGCTCAGACCCGGTGCAGCCAAGGAAATAAACGTTAAAAACAGTCAGCAAGCCAGTTCTAGAGTCCAACAGTGAGAAGAATCGTGGAGTTCCGTTCAGTTCATTTGCTCCGCCGCCTCCGACTCTTTGCGACCCCATGGACTGCAGCACGCCAGGCTTCCCTGTCCACCACCAACTCCCAGAGCTTACTCAGACTCACGTCCACTGAGTCGGTGATGTCATCCAACCATCTCATCTCAGTGGTGGAGGACACGAATATTCTGATTGAGAATATCACCGGCGGGACTGTTCTCTAGCACCAGCACACGCTGTAAAGCTGCCACCGTTAAAGCATGGTGGAAGGGGGGCGGGAGCTGATGGTCAGAGCCACAGAGAGGCTGGGATAGGTCGGAAATTCAGCATCTGATGAAAGGTGTGTCTGTATTCAACAAATACAGGACGACTGGTTTCCCATTTGGAAAATGTATAGGGATACATTTCTACCAACACAAAAATAAATTTCAGGCGAAGTAAAAACAAACACCAAGACAAGATAAGTGCCTGAATAAAATTAAACAAAAAAAAAATCAAAATAGAAATGTCTTTCCTGTGCTTCCCATAGATCACAAACACCATAAAGAAAAACAACCGATCTGACACGTAAAGATTAAAAAGGCTTAATGTTGAAAGACCCCACAAATGAAATTGGAGAACAGATCAGGGAAGCGTATTTACCACATGCATCCTTAACGAGGGGTTACCATCCCGAGTGGATGAAGACTGTCTATAAACCTTAAAGCACGACCAACCGGACAAACAATAAGCCAGACAGAATGACAACCGGTAATTCACAGGAGAAGCAAAATCAATCAATAAAAATACGAACGGAAAATAAACTTCACCAACAAGCAAATAAACAAACAGCGAACGGTTCTGTTCTCATTTTTGCTCTTCAGACGCGCAAAATAAAAAAAAGATCCTAATGTCACACTGTTGGTGGAAGGAGCCCTGCCAGCCACTGCAGGGGACGGAAGCTGGAACAGACTCTGGCAGGACCGTTGGCGTCGCCTGTGAAAATTTCAGACTGTTCTCTCTGACCCAGCGCCCCATTTCTAGGCATCTTTCTGGGGAGATAAAGTGTGCAAAGTACAGGCATACAGCTACGCATGTGGGGGTTTCCACGTAGCATCTCTCGTAATTTACATTTTTTAGTGGAAACACTCTAAGTGTCCATTAATAGGCGAATGATTAAGGACACGCTGCTTCTTCCCAACTCTGAATTCATACAGAGCCATTCAGAGAACATGGGGGTCCATGTGGGCTGATACAGAAAATCTCAACAGATTGTTTAAAAAGATAGCTGCAGGCTCATAGGCAGAGTATGAGTCCGTTTTGAAAAATAAAACCCCAGCAATAATCAGTCGTGTGTGTGTGTTTTCAGGGACATACATGCCTAGGAGGAAGGCCAGATGTGTACAGACCCACGTGACACTGTCTCTCGTTGGAGAATGGGTTTTAGGGTAAGACATGTGAGGTTGGTGAGCAGAAACCCTCCATGTTTACTTTATACGCTTCTGTGTTCAATCTTTTTTAAAAGCGCATATTATTCTGGTATTAAAAAGTATTGTAGAAGATAAAATCACATATATAGCTTCTTGTGAACATTTTCATAACTATTTTATAGTTTATAATTTTATTATTATATGTGTGTTATAATTAGACAATTATAACTATAATTTTATAAAATTATAAAGCAACAATTAAAAAATATCTGACTAGAGACACATTATTGTCATACTTCTATATTTTCTGACAAGCTTTTGAAAGGGCACACATGCTTTAAAAACCCAATTTTAGAAATATCGTTTTGGAAGTCTGTGTTAGGATTCCTTACGATGGGTGTTCTGTGCTGTGCTTCATCACAGCCTTTCTGTTGGAGATTGGGTTATTTCCGGCTTTCTCCCGTCATTAATAAGCTGAGTTTCTGGCTTGTAAACCTTTGGTCGCATCTTTTTGAATGTTCCCCCGCCCCCAGATGAATTCCTAAAAGCGGAATCACGCAGTGTAAAGAACTAGGCTTTCTTTTACGGCTTGCTGCATGTTGCCGAAAAGGGTGCACAGTGTAGGTTTTTGTAGCAGGTTCATGACCGTGCCTGTTTGATTCCATAGGTGATCTCGGTGCCCGGCCACTGAGGACCGTCCCTCCACTCTCCATCACCTTTTCACAGCTTCTTCTCCATCCTCTAGCCTGACCTCACACTGGTCTCTGATCTGAAACAATTTTTCCACAGCATGAACTGGACTCTGACAGCCCCACATGTAAATACCTCAATACCTGCCCCGGGTCCCAGGATAAAGGAGGGGTGGACGAGACCTCTGTTATGTACCCCGCGCTCCCCAGCTCTGGAAGCCCCCTGCAAGGCTGTGCACCCCGCTCTCCCTGCTCTCCCCAGCTCTGGAAGCCCCTGCAGGGCTGTGCACCCCGCTCTCCCCACGCTCCCCAGCTCTGGAAGCCCCCTGTTCTGTACCCCGTGCTCCCCAGCTCTGGAAGCCCCTGCAGGGCTGGGCACCCCACTCTCCTCCTCGGCCTCCCTACTCCCTTTGCCTGGAGCACCTCACCCCAGGTCGGTACCCCATACCTGGACGTGGCCCCTTGGTTCAGGCCTGGTCCCATTAGACACTTAGGAACCTCACTGAGGAGCTGAGCTCCTTGGGGGACCCGAGTCCAGCCCTTGCTTCCTGCTCTGGACGCCTTGCAGACTTGCCCCTTCTCTTGGACCGTTTTCTTAAAACGACACTCCGGTGCCTGTCTAGTCCCGGGATTTCTACCGTCCTGGGACTGCGCCCGTGTGCTGTGTGACTCTGGGCAGCTTGCCTCACCGCTCTGGACCTCTGTCCCCGCCTGTGAGAAGGGGAGGAAGGCAGACCTGCCTTGTGGGGCTGCTGCCCCTCAAAATGATCATGCCTCCTGGGCACGTCCCGCCCCGGTGCGCTGTGTCTGCCCTGCTCAGAGGGCCGGGGTGAGGCAAGTGCGACACCAGCCTTGTGTGCAAAATCTCACAAAAGCTCCACGAGATAAATAGTATTTCAAGACAAAATTAACAAATAAAAACCAACACAAACACAGGCACACGGGGCCAGGTGTCGGCACTCTAAGTACAGCCACTGTCTGCTCCGGCGCCTTCTCTCCAGCTGGATTTTCCCGGCTCGTTCCCCGCCTCTGCGGTCACTCACCCCCGGGTCCCACAGAAGGGAAGCCCCGCTTCCCAGCACCACGACTCCCCCGGCCTTACCTGCCCACAGGCTCCAGGGGCTCCTTCCTGCCGGGGCTTCCACGCGAGGGGCCGTGTTGCGAGGCGCTGCCGTCAAGGGCAGCAGGCCGTGGGCGCCCACGGGATGAGAGGCCAGGGCTGCCTGGGGACACCGCGCTGACCCCTGGGGGCCTCACGGGCCCCGGGGCCTGGCCTGGGCCTCGTGCACTCCCAGGGCCAAGGGCACCTTGGGCAGACGCGCTGGTGTGGGTTCCTCCTTGAAGGGGGTTGAAAGTGCCCCCGCTTCCCCTTGCTGGCAGGGGCCGTCCCGGCGCGCCCCGCCCCATGGGGCCCGTCCTCCGCCTGGGCCTTCGTCCCCGCCCCACCGCTGGGGCCTGGTTCTGCACACCAGCTCTGTTCCGCTTCTCTGCTCTGCGAGGGTGTCTCGGGCCCTGGAGAGGCCGTGGAGGGCTAAGGTCCCAGCGCTGTCAGGACCCGGGGTGTAGGAGGAACTCCACGTGGCAGGTGCGTGTTCCCGCTCACCACGCCAGCACCTCCCCTCCGGCTTGCCAGCTGCTTCAGTTCTCTCAGTCACTCAGTCGGGTCTGACTCTTGGTGACCCCATGGACCGCAGCACGCCAGGATTCTCTGTCCATCACCGACTCCAGAGTTTACTCAAATTCATGTCCATTGAGTTGGTGATGCCATCCAACCGTCTCATCCTCTGTCGTCCCCTTCTCCTCCTGCCTTCAATCTTTCCCAGCACCAGGGTCTTTTCCAATGAGTCAGCTCTTCACATCAGGTGGCCAAAGTATTGGAGCTTCAGCTTCAGCATCAGTCCTTCCCATGAATATTCAGGACTGATCTCCTTTAGGATGGACTGATTGGATCTCCTTGCAGTCCAAGGGACTCTCAAGAGTCTTCTCCAACACCACAGTTCAAAAGCATCAATTCTTCGGCACTCAGCTCTCTTTATACTCCAACTCTCACGTCCATATGTGACCACTGGAAAAACCATCATTTTGACGAGATGGACCTTTGTGATCTAGTTGCTTAGGTTCACTTAAGTCCAGCTCTGGAGCCCTCCCGGCTCTCTGTTTCAGCAACTCTGGGGAAGGACCCCAAAGGAGCTTTTTTTGGAAGGGACCTTTCAGCATGTCTGGCCCTCATATTTTGAGGCTGATGCTCCTTAACGTTCCTGCTACGTTTGGTGAAAATCAGTGCAGCCTGTTCCGTGGGATGTGGTACCAGACACGCAGCCTGGGACTGCAGTCCTTTGCATGGATGGGATGCTAGGAGACAGTGTCTGTGGATCTCTGTGCTTCTGCACGCCTCAGGAGCAAAGGCACGGACCGCCTTTGGTATGGACCGCCTTTGGTACGGACCGCCTTTGGTACGGACCGCCTTTGGTACGGGCCGCCTTTGGTACGGGCCGCCTTTGGTACGGGCCGCCTTTGGTACGGGCCGCCTTTGGTACGGGCCGCCTTTGGTACGGGCCGCCTTTGGTACGGGCCGCCTTTGGTACGGGCCGCCTTTGGTACGGGCCGCCTTTGGTACGGGCCGCCTTTGGTACGGGCCGCCTTTGGTACGGGCCGCCTTTGGTACGGGCCGCCTTTGGTACGGGCCGCCTTTGGTACGGGCCGCCTTTGGTACGGGCCGCCTTTGGTACGGGCCGCCTTTGGTACGGGCCGCCTTTGGTACGGGCCGCCTTTGGTACGGGCCGCCTTTGGTACGGGCCGCCTTTGGTACGGGCCGCCTTTGGTACGGGCCGCCTTTGGTACGGGCCGCCTTTGGTACGGGCCGCCTTTGGTACGGGCCGCCTTTGGTACGGGCCGCCTTTGGTACGGGCCGCCTTTGGTACGGGCCGCCTTTGGTACGGGCCGCCTTTGGTACGGGCCGCCTTTGGTACGGGCCGCCTTTGGTACGGGCCGCCTTTGGTACGGGCCGCCTTTGGTACGGGCCGCCTTTGGTACGGGCCGCCTTTGGTACGGGCCGCCTTTGGTACGGGCCGCCTTTGGTACGGGCCGCCTTTGGTACGGGCCGCCTTTGGTACGGGCCGCCTTTGGTACGGGCCGCCTTTGGTACGGGCCGCCTTTGGTACGGGCCGCCTTTGGTACGGGCCGCCTTTGGTACGGGCCGCCTTTGGTACGGGCCGCCTTTGGTACGGGCCGCCTTTGGTACGGGCCGCCTTTGGTACGGGCCGCCTTTGGTACGGGCCGCCTTTGGTACGGGCCGCCTTTGGTATGGGCCGCCTTTGGTATGGGCCGCCTCTGGATGTTTGTGGAATGAGAAACCCTGGAAGGTAGAGCTGGTGTCTCCCCCCGGAGCTGAACGTGCTTACTGGCCACCATAACAGGCCTGGGGTCCCCAGCCTGGACGTGCAGGTGTCTCCTGGCTCGTCTGCGTCACCCTGTCGGGCTCAGAAAACCACTGCTTGGATGATGCTCGTGGCCCGACCGCCGCTCTGGCGGAGTGACAAGCTGGCCTTTGCCTCCGGCCCAGCATCTCGGGTCTGCCCGCATCAGTGCAATCGCGGCAGCCTCATGGTTTAGCTGGCAGGCGGATGACTTCCCAGGCCCTCCACAGCTCTCGATAATGACAATAACAAGTGATAAGCGGGGCAGAAGAGGGTGAATGGATGGCGGTGATCAGAACCTCACAGTTTGACCAAACTCATAAAGCGATTTTGGAGGAACCTCAGGCTGCCTGGTCCAGCGCTGAGGCTGGACTGCACGCACGGGCACACACACACACACACACACACATCCTTGGCCTTGGACACTGGCCGGCACTGAACAGCACACACACACACACACACACACACACACACACACATCCTTGGCCTTGGACACTGGCCGGCACTGAACAGCAATGGGGTGCGAGTGCCGTAACAGCGGCCGAGCAGGTACGGGGGAGCCCCTAGGGGCCCGACCCAGCCAATCTCTCCCCACCGTGGGGCTTCGCTCACCCCAGCTGGGGACCTGCGCTCCTTGCATTTGGGGGCTGGGTTCCCCGCCTACCCCCGAGGCAGAAGCTGCCTCGTCACAGCACCCCGTGCGGGTGCGACACTCCCCACTGCCCAGGGCCTGGAGGCTGTGGTGGCCCCCGGGACCGCCCCGGGTTTCGGGGAGAAAAAGGGACTGTCCCTGAACTCAGCGGGTGACTCCAGCTGCCCCTTCCCCCACCCTGCACCTGCCCAGGCCTCTGGGCCGACTCCACCACCGACCACTTCCTCCTGTGGGGGCTGCGGTCGGAAATCAGTGTCTGGCTAGACCCCGGGGGGCCCTCGGGGGACGGACAGGGCCTTCCCAGCCCTTGCAGCTGCAGCTCAGGCCTGCCCTACACCCTGCCCGGGCTGAGCGCGGCTTAGAGCTGGATTCCCGCTGGCTCGGAGATGTCTGGGTCCAGCGGTCCTGCTTGGTGGGCCCCCTTCCCAGGGCCTCTTGCTCCCCTGTGCCCCTGCCCCTGCCCACCTCCCCTGGAGTGGAAGGGTGTGTCGTGTCCAGCCACCTCTGTCTGCTCCTGCCCGCTCTCCACCCCGGAGGCCCCAGAGACCCTGCCTGCAGCCACTGTGGATTCCTGTCTCCCAGGCCAGGCCCCTCCCAGCTCCCCACTTCCCTCCTCCCCACACTCAAGCCTGGTGGATCCTTCTCTTAAGCGCTTCACTGTTGGGGCTTGGAACGTTTGAGGTGGAGCCGGGGGACAAAGGGTCGTCTGGAGGCGTGACCAGTATTCTGGAATCAGGCTCTGGCTCTGTGGCTCCTGAGCCTCCTCTGAGGGATCCCGGGGAACCCTGAAGACCCCGGCTCCTCTGGTGATCCTAGGGGTGCAGAACTTTCTCCACCCTGAGCTCTCTTTCAGCAAATGGGGAGAGAATCCTGTGGCTTCTGGAGATGTCACAGACTCCCCCACCTGGCAGTCCCTTCTGCAGATGAGGGAACAGAGGCGCAGAGAGGGAGAGTTTCTTTCCTACGACACCCAGCAACTTGATGTCAAGACAATATCCTGGAACTTAGAGGCACCAGCCGGAAACCTGGGAGGACCAGGCTTTCTGGGACGTGGGAGTGGGGTGGGGCCCAACTTGGAACCTGGGGGCCCTGGGAGATTTCCCTCCCTTAAATAGATGGGGAAACAGTGGAAACAGTGACAGATTTTATTTTCTTGGGCTCCAAAATTACTGCAGATGGTGATTGCAGCCATGAAATTAAAAAGACGCTTACTCCTTGGAAGGAAAGTTATGACCAACCTAGACAGCATATTAAAAAGCAGAGACATTACTTTGCCAACAAAGGTCCGTCTAGTCAAGGCTATGGTTCTCCCAGTAGTCATGTATGGATGTGAGAGTTGGACTATAAAGAGAGCTGAGTGCCGAAGAATTGATGCTTTTGAACTGTGGTGCTGGAGAAGACTCTTGAGAGTCCCTTGGACTGCAAGGAGATCCAACCAGTCCATTCTGAAGGAGATCAGTCTTGAATATTCATTGGAAGAACTGACTGAGGCTGAAGCCAAAGCTCTAATATTTTGGCCATCTGATGGGAAGAGCTGACTCATTGGAAAAGATCCTGATGCTGGAAAGACTGAAGGCAGGAAGTGAAGGGGAAGACAGAGGATGAGATGGTTGGATGGCATCACCAACTCAATGGACATGAGTTTGAATAAGCTCTGGGAGTTGGTGATGGACAGGGAGGCCTGGTGTGCTGCAGTCCATGGGGTGACAAAGAGTTGTATACGACTAAGCAACTGAACTGAGCTGAACAGAGGGGACGGGCCTGGTAGCGGGCAGCAGAAACCAGCTGTAGAGGGAGACGCTGCCCAGAAACTGTGGAGATCAGACCCAGGACAGGGGAGACCTGGGGGCAGGGCTGGGGGGTAGGGGA
>SJYC01074707.1:0-14401 GCA_006408675.1 Madoqua kirkii
GGGGCAGGGGCTGGACTCCGTCTTCCTGGTACCCCTGGAACTCCTGGAACCTCAGTCTTAGGCTGGGGGGTGCTTAAGGTGAATCACATCAGTGCACGTCAGAGCCTGACTTCACTTATATTTTGATGCTTTATTCATCCGGTTGGGCAGGGGGCGGGCAGGAGCTTAATTTCAATTCTAAAACCTATTGCATCAAATATCTCTCTCTCTTTTTTCTTTTTTACATTTGGCCATGTCTGGTGACTTGTGGGATCTTAGTTCCCTGACCAGGGACTGAACCGGTGCCCTTGGCAGTGAAAGTGCAGAATCCTAAGCACTGGATTGCCAGAGAAGTCCCCAAATGTTATTTACCTTGATGACCGAGTTCTGGGACCCTTCCTGGGCCAGCAGCGCCTGCCTCTCCTGGCCAGCTGGGTCTATATTAATATCTGGTGGGCGGCGCTTACTTTCCAGGTCCTTTCCAAAGCTTTGGGCCAGCACCGGGAGGGGCGCGCTGCTGTCATGAGGAGGCCCTGCTTTGGCCGCTGGTGGTTTCGCAGCAGCTGCTGCTCCCTTAACTGTTCCTCCGGCAACTGTCAGCTCGGTGAGTCCTCCTGGGACCCTGGGACGGTGGCTCAGACGGACACATTCTCACATCTCACATCCAACCATCTCATCCTCTGTCATCCCCTTCTCCTCCCGCCTGCAGTCTTTCCCAGCATCAGGGTCTTTTCAAATGAGTCAGTTCTTTGTATCAGGTGGCCAAAGTATGGCAAGGAAAATGCTTCACCAGATGGCTAATGATGCCAAGGTGATTTATATTTGATTCTTACTTCATTATTTCTACACACCAAACACCTAAACACCCTGACGTTTATTTCTCACCATCCATGGCGCCAACAGGATCTGTTGCTAATTCAAGAATGATAGGTCACCTGGTGACTTGTTTTTAAAGAGCTTTTATAAATGTAGGTAAAGTTAACGTTGATTTCACTAGACAGACACATTGTGTAATTTTCAGTGATTTTATGCTATTCCTCAAAATGCACACTAATATGTTTGTTTGTACTGACGCAGTGGGAAGGCTTCTAACAGAACTTGGTTGGAATGGGACGTTTGGCAGCGAGGACTAGCTTTGTCAGATCACACGATTAGACTCTTTCATTGATTAAATGGTTCAGGTCGGGCTCCTCAAGCTTGGGAGGAAGCATTTACTGAGTGCAGCAGTCCTTTCCGGCTCCAGGGATAAGGGTGGGAGAGGGTCTCAGGCTGGCTCAGGTGAACTGCATTTATTGCGCACCTTATTTCTATTATTGCTGCATCAGCTCCACCTCAGATCTCAGGCGTCAGATCTTAGAGGCTGGGGACCCTTGACTTAGGGCGCATGATAAGATGCAAGCATTTCCCCATAAGATACTCGACTGGCAAAGATGCGTGAAATTGACTAGTGCGGACATGCTAAGTCGTGTCCGACTCTTGCGACCCCATTGACTGTAGCCCGCCAGGCTTTTCTGTCCGTGAGATTTTCCAGGCAAGAATACTGGAGCAGGCTGCCGTTTCCTCCTCCAAGGGATCTTCCCAGCCCAGGGATGGCACCGACGTCTCTTGTCTGGTCTCATTGGCAGTGGGGTTCTTTACCAACTGTGTCGCCTGGGAAGCGCTGAGATGACAGACGCTTAAAATTTCCTCAGTCTTTAAAAGTACGTCTTCTACAAGGGGCCTCTAAAGTGAAGGCTTAAGCAGGAAGCTCTGCTCAAGCTTTCTTGGTGTTCACCCCTGAAGCGGAGAAAGTGAACAAATGACCGGGTGACGCCTCTCAGCAACTGGTTTCTTGAAAAGCTGCCTCTGGGGTGGGGCCAGCTTGCGGGGTTTTCCCCAGTGGATGGGACAGTGAACCCTCCTCTCAGACGGTCCGGAGGTGCATCGAACGGGCCCCTCTCGAATCCTCTTGAGGTCAGATGCTGTCCAGTGCTTTTCGATCTGCAGAATCAAAAGAGAATGAATTGGAGCTGTCAGCTGATAAATCCTTCAGAGAAGCAGTTTCTGACCATCCAGCGCGAATCATTTTTGGCAGCTAACCAGGAAGGAGTTCATAGCAGGGAATGACACTCTATGACAAACTCCTGTTTGTGGAACTGAAGTTTCTCCAGGTTTGTCGCAGAAACGAGAGCCAAAATCGCGTCGCTGGCCACGCTGGACCTACTTCATTCTAGAGGCAAAGAAAGAAAGAAGGAACGCGAAGTCGCTCAACCGTGTCTGACTCTTTGCACCCCCGTGGACTCCTCCAGGGAGCCCTACCAGCCTCCTCCAGGCCAGAACACTGGAGCGGGTAGCTGTTCCCTTCTCCAGGGGATCTTCCCAACCCGGGAATCAAACCCAGGTCTCCTGCATTGTGGGCAGATTCTTTATCAACTGAGCCACAGGGAAGCCCCTAGAGCTAAAAGTAAATTGAACTAATTGATGGATCCATGAATCAGCACTAGTTGATAATCATTTGTAAGGATTTCAGGACATCCCTGGTGGTGCAGTGGATAAGACTCTGGCCGGCCAGCGCGGATCTGACCCCTGGTCGGGGAAGGGCCCACGTGCCAGAGAGCAAGAAAGTCCAGACGCCTCAGCCGCGGAGCCCCAGTGCCGAGGGGCTGTGCTCCATGCCAGGCAGTGCCCCGCGATAAGAGGCGGCTCCACAGGGGAAGCCAGAGAGAGGCCCGCTGGTCACGGGTACAGAACGCCCACCCGGCGACAAAGACCAGGGCGACCAAAAATTAAAAATAAGTAAATAAACTGTAAAAAAGAGATTCCCATACATTTATGTTGTTTGAGTCAAACTCTGCTCCTAATAGGGTAATAATTCAAGGCAGGAGAAAGCTGTTAGCACTTAAAATCACGGAGCCATTGAACATTTTAAAGTGAACGCACGTGTTCTGACAGAGGTGTCCGGCAGGGTGCTGAACGAGATTCGTGGGCATGAAAACGCAGGAGCAGAATCCACCTGCTCTATCCACACCTCTGCTCCTGGCCTGGAAATAGGGGCATCTGTGCTGTTTTTCTAGGTTTCACATGTACGCATTAGTGCCCGATATTTGTTTTTCTTTCTGACTTATTTTCTCTGGGTGACAGAATCTAGGTGCACCCACATCTCTACCAATGACCCTATTTTGTTCCTTCTCGTGGATGAGTAATACTACATGGTATGTATGTACCACATCTTTAAAAAATTATTAAAATTTTCTCTTTCTTTTTTGCTTTCTAAATGATGAAAGAATAACAACACACTTAGAGGAGACTTGGAAAATACAGAACAAGTTTACATATACTTCCAGTCTATATTACAGTTATTTTTTAAGTAGAAAAAGTAAGATTTTTACTTGGAGTTTCAACATCAAGCTCTCAAGAATTAATAGAATAAATATACAGAAACGTAGAAGGGTAGTGTAGACCTGAAAGCACTATGAACCAATTCAACATCATTAAGGTTTATACAATTTTCCCACAACAGTAGAATCCAAATTCTATTCAATTTCCCATAGACTATAAACTAGGAGACAAAGGGACATATCCAGGGACACAAAACAGGTGCAAAGGTTTAATAGGTTAAAGGTACTGAAATCATACAGAGTCTGTTCTCTTATCACTGTAGAAATACGTTAGAAATCAATATCAAAAGATATTTGAAAATAACCCACGTAGTTTGCAGTGCGACGTGACATTTATCAAGAGAGATCTTTGAGTCAACCATTGAAACCCCCAATAAAATCAGAAGACTGAAAAACCACAGAGGGTGATTGCAGACAAGAAAACATTTCAGTGAGAAGTTAATATGAAAATGAGCAATTAACATCACAGATACTTAAAAAAATCTCATGTATTTGGAAGTGAGATGTCCACTTTCAGAGGATGGGTGTACCTAAGAAGCCGTGGCATGGGAATTAGCGAGTCTTTATAACAGAACAAAAACGCCACGCGGATTTGCCAGAAGCTGCTGCGACCAGCGGCCCCGCTCCGAGCCTCACGGCTTCTTGACGCGCTCTCTGGGCCTTTAGGCTCTCTCCATGTCCTGCCTATGGTCAGCAAGCAGCTTTGGGGACACCGAGGAGAAGGAGAGGGGGGGATGCGCTGGGAGACGAGGCCTGCCGCATGCACACCGCCTGGGGTGAAGCCGGGAGCGGGTGGGGGCCTGCTGTGAGGCTTGGGAGGCTCGGTACGGTGCTCCCTGACGACTCGGAGAGCGGGTCGGGGTTGGTGCGAGGAGGCTCCAGACGGAGGTGGGGTGCGCGCTGCCCGCACCTTCTGCTGAGTTGCTTCAGTTGCTTCCAGCTCTTTGTGACCCTACGGGCTTTAGCCTGTCAAGCTCCTCTGTCCATGGGATTCTCAGGGCAAGAAGTCGGTTCTCAGTTCAGTTCAGTTCAGCTCAGTTGTGTCCGACTCTGCGACCCCATGAATCGCAGCACACCAGGCCTCCCTGTCCATCACCAACTCCCGGAGTTCACTCAGACTCATGTCCATCAAGTCGGTGATGCCATTCAGCCATCTCATTCTCTGTCGGCCCCTTCCCCTCCTGCCCCCAATCCCTCCCAGCATCAGAGTCTTTCTAATGAGTCAACTCTTCGCATGAGGTGGCCAAAGTACTGGAGTTTCAGCTTCAGCATCAGTCCTTCCAATGAACACCCAGGACTGATCTGCTTTAGGATGGACTGGTTGGATCTCCTTGCAGTTCAAGGGATTCGAGTCTTCTCCAACATCACAGTTCAAAAGCATCAATTCTTCGGTGCTCAGCTTTCTTCACAGTCCAACTCTCACATCTATACATGACTACTAGAAGAACCATAGCCTTGACTAGACGGATCTTAGTCAGCAAAGTAATGTCTCTGCTTTTCAATATGCTATCTAGGTTGGTTATAACTTTCCTTCCAAGGAGTAAGTGTCTTTTAATTTCATGTCTGCAGTCACCATCTGCAGTGATTCTGGAGCCCCAAAAACTAAAGTCAGCCACTGTTTCCGCTGTTTCTCCATCTATTTCCCACGAAGGGATGGACCAGATGCCGTGATCTTCGTTTTCTGAATGTTGAGCTTTAAGCCAACTTTTTCACTCTCCTCTTTCACTTTCATCAAGAGGCTTTTTATTTCCTCTTCACTTTCTGCCATAAGGGTGGTGTCACCTGCGTATCTGAGGGTATTGCTGTTTCTCCTGGCAATCTTGATTCCAGCTTGCACTTCTTCCAGCCCAGCGTTTCTCATAATGTCCTCTGCATAGAAGTTAAATAAGCAGGGGGACAATATACAGCCTTGACGTCCTCCTTTTCCTATTTGGAACCAGTCTGTTGTTCCATGTCCAGTTCTAACTATTGCTTCCTGACCTGCATACAGGTTTCTCAAGAGGCAGGTTAGGTGGTCTGGTATTCCCATCTCTTTCAGAATTTTCCACAGTTTATTGTGATCCATACAGTCAAAGGCTTTGGCATAATCAATAAAGCAGAAACAGATGTTTTTCTGGAACTCTCTTGCTTTTTCCATGATCCAGCAGATGTTGGCAATTTGATCTCTGGTTCCTCTGCCTTTTCTAAAACCAGCTTGAACATCTGGGAGTTCATGGTTCACATATTGCTGAAGCCTGGCTTGGAGAATTTTGAGCATTACTTTGCTAGCATGTCAAAAGCAGAGACATTACTTTGCCGATTAAGGTTCATCTAGTCAAGGCTATGGTTTTTCCTGTGGTCATGTATGGATGTGAGAGTTGGACTGTGAAGAAGGCTGAGTGCTGAAGAATTGATGCTTTTGAACTGTGGTGTTTGAGAAGACTCTTGAGAGTCCCTTGGACTGCAAGGAAATCCAACCAGTCCATTCTGAAGGAGATCAGCTCTGGGATTTCTTTGGAAGGAATGATGCTAAAGCTGAAACTCCAGTACTTTGGCCACCTCATGCGAAGAGTTGACTCATTAGATGCTTTTGAACTGTGGTGTTGGAGAAGACTCTTGAGAGTCCCTTGGACTGCAAGGAGATCCAACCAGTCCATTCTGAAGGAGATCAGCCCTGGGATTTCTTTGGAAGGAATGATGCTAAAGCTGAAACTCCAGTACTTTGGCCACCTCATGCGAAGAGTTGACTCATTGGAAAAGATTCTGATGCTGGGAGGGATTGGGGGCAAGAGGAGAAGGGGACGATCGAGGATGAGATGGCTGGATGGCATCACTGACTCGATGGACGCGAGTCTGGGTGAACTCTGGGAGTTGGTGATGGACAGGAAGGCCTGGCGTGCTGTGATTCATGGGGTCACAAAGAGTCAGACATGACTGAGCGACTGAACTGAACTGAATCCCAGATTATGTTATCATTAACAGGAAGTGGCTATGGGAGGAATAAGAAAAAACATGAAAAGAGAGAGTAGTAGTTTTGAGATAATACTTGTTTAAATATTTTGGAATGCAAAAATGGCTATTAGAATTTAAAGGTCACTTTTCAAATCAATCAAAAGCAAGGCACAACCCCTAAGGCAGACACAGAAAACATGAAAATGGCTATCAAACAAAAGCTTAGAATAGGACAATTCAGAGAGAAATAAACATCAGCCATGCTGATACGCAAAAATGGGTTAAATGTATTGGATGATAAGGAATCTTAAATGTTTTTAAATCTAATTATCTAGAAGAACTTGAAAAATAAAACTAAATAAAGTCCAAATGTAGCAAAAGGAAGAAACTAATAATAGAAATTAGAGCAAAAGTAAATTATGTAGAGATAGGAAAACAATAGAAAAGGCCAACAAAACTAACAGTTGATTTTATGAAAAGATTTTGAATTGAAAGCCACTCAGTCATGTCCGACTCTTTGCAACCCCATGGATTATACAGTCCATGGAATTCTCCAGGCCAGAATACTGGAGTGGGTAGCCTTTCCCTTCTTCAGGGGATCTTCCCAACCCAGGGATCAAACCCAGGTCTCCCCCACTGCAGGCGGATTTTTTAAGCTGAGCCACAAGGGAAGCCCGTGAAAAGGTAAACAATTGGCAAACCATTAGCTAGACTAACCAAGAAAAGAAAAGAAGAGGCAAAACAATAAAATTAGAAATGAAAGAGGAGACAATGCAACTGATACCACAGAAATAGAAAAGATCATAAGAAACTACTATGACCAACTATACGCCAACAAAACTGCAACCCAGAAGACATGGGTAAAGTCCTAGAAATATGGAACCTACCAAAACTGAATCAGGAAGAGAGAGAAAATCCAAACAGGCCAATAGTGAGTAAGGAGGTTGAATTGGGGAGGGGCGGGGGAATGCCCAAAAAAGGAAAAGCCCAGGACTAGATGTCTTCACTGCTGAATTTTACCAAACATTTAAAGAAGAATAAATGCCAATCCTCAAACTCTTCCAACATGTGAAGAGGAGGTAACACTCCCAAACTCACAAGGCCAGAATTTCCCTGATACCAAAGCCATATAAGGACACTGCAAGGACACTCCAATATCTCTAATGACTGGAGGTGCAAAAATTCTAAAGAAAATATTAGCAAACTGAATTCAGCACATTAAAAGGATCACACACCATGATCAAGTAGGATTCAGCCCTGGGATGCAAGAACAGTTCAAAATCAAATTGATAGGTATAGAAGAAGCATTTGGGAAAATTCAACATCCATTCATGATTAAAAACTCAAACTAGAAATAGAAGGAACATACATAGTAAAAGTTATAAATGACACACCTGCAGCCAACATCATACTCAGTGGTGAAAGGTTGGAAGCTTTTCCTCTAATACCTGTATCAGGAATAAGACAAAGGTGCCCACTCTTAACCATTCCTATTCAACTCAGTATAGAAGCAGTTAGCAAGAAAAAGAAGTAAAAGGCATTAGAATTGGAAAGGAAGAAGTAAAATTATCTCTATTTTCAGAAGACATGGTACTATATATTAAAAATTCTAAAGACTACACCAAAAACCTGTTAGATCTAATCAACTAATTTAGTAGAGTTGCATGATACAGAACCAACATATAGAGATCAGTAGAATTTCTATAACTAATAATAAATTATCTGAAAAAGAAACAAAACAGTCCTATTTACAGTAACATCAAAAACCAATGAAACACCTAGAACTAAATTTAACCTAAGAGAAGTAGAAGAGATTGAGAAGAGATGGCAAGAATACACAGAACTATACAAAAAAGGTCTTGAAGACCAGGATAACAATGATGGTGCGGTCACTCACCTTGAGCCAGACATCCTGGAATGTGAAGTCAAGTGGACCTTAGGAAGCATTACTACAAAGCTGGAAGTGATAGAATTCCAGCTGAGCTATTTAAAATCTAAAAGATGATTCTGTTAAAGCGCTGCACTCAGTATGTCAGCAAGTTTGGAAAATTCAGCAGTGGACCCAGGACTGGAAAAGGTCAGTTTTCATTCCAATCTCAATGAAGGGCAGTGCCAAAGAATGTAGAAACTACCATATAATTGAACTTATTTCACATGCTAGTGAGATTATGTTCAAAATTCTTAAAGCTAGGCTTCAGCAGTGTTTGAATTGAGAACTTTCAGATGTACACGCTGGGTTTAGAAAAGGCAGAGGAACAAGAGATCAAATTGCCAACATTTGTTGGATCATAGAGAAAGCAAGAGAATTCCAGAAAAACATCTGTATCATTAATTCCACAATAGCCTTTGACTGTGTGGATCACAACAAACTGGACAGTTCTTCAAGAGATGGAAATACCAGACCACCTTACCTGTCTCCTGAGAAACCTGTATGCTGGGGCGGGTCAAGAAGTAGCAGTTAGAACCAGATATAGAACAACTAACTGGTTCAAAACTGGGAAAGGATTATGTCAAGGCTGTATATAGTCACCCTGCTTATTTAACTTATATGCAGTATACATCAGGTGAAATGCCAGGCTGGATGAATCATAAGCTGAAATCCTGATTGTTGGGAGAAATATTACCAACTTCAGTTACACAGATGATACCACTCTAAAGGCAGAAAGTAAAGAACAACTAAAGAGCCTCTTAATGAAGATGAAAGAGGAAAGTGAAAAGGCTGGCTTGAAACTGAACATGAAAAAAACTAAGATCATGGCATCCAGCCCCATCACTTCATTTAAAATAGATGGAGAAACAATGGAAACAGTGATCAACTTTATTTTCTTGGGCTTCAAAATCACTGCAGACAATGAGTGCAGCCATGAAATTAAAAGACGCTTGCTCCTTGGAAGGAAAGCTATGACAAACCTAGACAGCATGTTAAAAAGTAGAGACATCACTTTGCCAACAAATGTCTGTGTAGTCAGAGAAATTATTTTTCCAGTAGTCATGTCTGGATGTTAGAGTTGGACCATAAAGAAGGCTGAGCACCAGAGAATGATGCTGTTGAATTGTGGTACTGGAGAAGACTCTTGAGAGTCCCTTGGATTGCAAGGAGATCAAACCAATCAATCCTAAAGGAAATCAACACTGAAAATTCATGGGAAGGACTGAAGCTGAAGTTCCAAAACTTTGGCCACCTGATGTGAAGACCTGACTCATTGGAAAAGACCTTGATACTGAGGAAAATTGAAGGCAAAAAGAGAAGAGGGCAGTAGAGGATGAGATGGTTAGATAGTATAACTGACTCTGTGGATATGAATTTGAGCAAACTGTGGGAGATGGTGAAGGACAGGGAAGCCTGGCATGCTGCAGTCCATGGGGTTGCAAAGAGCTGGACATGGTTGAACTACTGAACAACAACATGATTTAACCAAGGAGGTGAAAAATCTCTACTCTGAAAACTGAGCCATTAAGGAAATTGAAGATGCAAAAAATTGGATAGATAGCCCATGTTCACGGATTGGAAAAATTGATATTGTTAAAATGTCTGTGCTACTCAAAGCCACTTTACTTAAAGAGCCTCTTGATAAGGGTGAAAGAAGAGAGTGAAAAAGCTGGTTTGAAACTCAACACCCAAAAAGCTAAGATCATGGCATTGATCCTATTACTTCATAGCAAACAGATGAGGAAAAAGTGGAAGCAGTGACCGATTTTATTTTCTTGGACACCAAAGTCACTCCAAATTTCATGACTGCAGCCTTAGAATTCAAAGACACTTGCTCCTTGGAAGGAAAGTTATGACAAACCTAGACAGCATATTAAAAAGCAGAAATATCCCTTTGCCGACAAATGTTTGTGTCCAACTCTTTGAAACACCATGGACTGCAGCACGCAAGGCTTCCCTGTCCTTCACTATCTCCCACAAAGGTTTGTATAGTCAAAGCTGTGGTTTTTTTCCAGTCGTCACGTATGGATGTGAGCATTGGACCATAAAGAAGGCTGAGCATTGAAGAATGATGCTTTTGAATTGTGGTGCTGGAGAAGACTCTTGAGAGACCCTTGGACTGCAAGGAGATCAAATCAATCAATCCTAAAGGAAATCAGTCCTGAGTATTCATTGGAAGGACTGTTGCTAAAGCTGAAGCTCCAATACTTTGGCCACTTGATGCGAAGAGCCCACTCACCGGAAAAGCCCCTGATGCTAGGGAAGATTGAAGTCAAAAGGAGAAGAGGACAGCAGAGGATGAGATGATTAGTTAGCATCACTGGCTCAGTGGACATGAATTTGAGCAAACTCCAGAAGATTGTGGAGGACAGAGGAGCCTGACATGCTGCAGTCCATGGGGTTGCAAAGAGTAGGACATTACTTAACAACTGAACAACAACGACTGAAAGCCATCTGTAGCTTCAGTCAATCCCTATCAAGATTAGTATGTCCTTTGTTGTTGTTGTTTTTTTAATAGAAATAGAACAAAAAACCCTAAAATTCACGTAGAACCACAAAAGACCTTGAATAGCCAAAGCAATTCTAAGAAAGAAGAACAAAGCTGGAAGCAGCACACTTTCTGACTTCAAGCGTTATTTCAAAGCTGTCAGAACAGTATGTTATTGGCACAAGAACAGACACATAGATCAATGGAATGGAATCAAGAGCCCAAAGAATGAAACTAGACCCCTATCTTATACCACTCACAAAATCAATTCAAAGTGAATTAAAGACTTAAATGTTAAGACCTGAAACCACAAAAATAGGGGGAAATTTATTGACATGGGTCTTGTCAATAATTTTTTAATATGAAAACCTAAAGCACATGCAACAAAATTAAAAATAAGTGGGACTCCATCAAACTAAAAACCTTCTGCACAGCAAAATAAATGATCAGCAGAGTGAAAGGGCAACCAGCTGAACAGGAGAAATTATCTGTAAACCACACATCTGATAAAGGGGTTAATATTCCATAATATATAAGGGACTTAATAGTAAAAATTCAATACAGTTTTAAAAATGGGCTTTTCCAATAAGCGGCCTGAGATGACTCTAAAAATAGTACATTATTCACTCCACCCAGAAAACTCCACAAAATCATGCAAATCAAGAAGTTCAAATCTTCGTGTTCACTTTAAGAACATTCATGAAACTGCCCAGGCCATAAAGGGTATGCATATCCAAAAAGTCACTGAGTATCTGAAGGATGTCACTCCATCGTTACAACGGTGGAGTTGGTAGGTGTGCACAGGCCAAACAGTGGGGCTGGATGCAGGGTTGGTGACCCAAAAAGAGTGCTGAATTTTTACTGCACATGCTCAAAAATGAAGAGCGTAATGCTGAATTTAAGGGCTTAGATATAAATTCTGTGGTCAGTGAGCACATCCAGGTGAACAAAGCCCCTAAGATGCAGCACAGGACTTAACAGAGTTCACGGTTGGACCAACCCCTACATGAGCTCTCCCTGCCACATTGAGATGAGATGGAAAAGAACAGATTATTCCTAAACCAGAAGAGGAGGTTGCACAGAAGAAGAAGAGATCCCAGAAGAAACTGAAGAAACAAAAACTCATGGCCCGGGAATAAATGCCACAAAAAATAAATGCAAATAAAAGTTTTTTTAAAAAAGAGCAAAGGGCCTGAATACTTTTCCAAAGAAGGTATTCAGATGGCTGCTAAATACATGATAAGGTACTAAACATCACTAATTATTAGAGAAATGCAAACCGAAGCCACAGTGAGATACCAACAGTTCACACCTACTGGAATTGTTGTTATCAAAGAGACAAGAGATAAGTTTTGGCAAAGTTGTGGAGAAAAAGGAAACCTGTGCACTATTAGTGGGGAATGTAAAACAGGATGGAGGTGCCTCAAAAAGTTAAAAATAGAACTGTCATAATATATATACACACACACATATAACTGAAGGCATTTATATAATTATCCTGAAGAGATATCAGCACGCCAATGTTATTGCAGCACTATTTACAGTAACCAGGACATGGACAGAACCTGTGTCCATCAACAAGGAATGAATGGATAATAATGGATGAATAGATAGATACATGTTGAATATATATATATGATGGAATACTATGTAGTCATAAAAAGAAGGAAATCCTGGCACTTGTGACAACATGGATGGACTTTTAGGACATTATGTTGAGTGACATGTCAGTGAAAGACAAATGCTACACTATCTCACTTATATGTGGAATCTAAGAAAAGCTTATAGAAAGTGATCAGTTTGTTGTTACCAAAGGTGGGGAAATGTGAAAGTGGTCAGAGGAACAATCTTCCAGTTATAAGATAAATAAGTTCTAGGGCTATAATATACAACATGATAAGTACAGTTAACAATACTGTATTATATATTTCAAAGTTTCTAAAAGAGCAGATGGTGGAATTTCCAAGTGGTCCAGTGGCTAAGAGCCTGCGCTCCCAATGCAGGGGGCCCTGGTTCAAACCCTGGTCAGAGAACGAGATCCCTCATCCCGCAACTAAGAGTTTGCATGCCGCAACTAAAGATCCTGCATGCCACAGTGAGAACTGAAGATCCTGAGTGCTGCAACCTAAGACCTGGTACTGCAAAATAAATATATATATTTTTAAAAAAGAGTGTATGATAACAGATAAAGAGAACAGACTTGTGGTTGCCAAGGGGTGAGGGAGGGAAAGATTGAGACCTTGGGATTAGCAGATGCTAACCATTATATATAGAATAAACAACAAGGTCCTACTGTATATAGCATAGGGAACTATATTCAATATACTATGATTAAACCATAATGGGAAAGAATATGAAAAAATACCTATTTCTAACTGAAGCACTTTGCTGTACAGCAGAAATTAACACATTATAAATCAGATCTACTTCAAAAATTTTTTTAGAAGTCAGAAAGCTAAAAGTGTTTAAAATTCAAAGGTTGAAAAACAAAATACTAATAAAATTAGAATACAAACAATTGAAATCTTTTAAACTTACAAAAAAAAAAAAAGAGTAGGGATGTCCTTGGTGGTCCAGTGTCCATACTCCCAATGCAAGAGGCATATGTTCAATCCCTGGTTGTGGTACTAGATCCCACGTGCTGTAACTAGTGATCCTGCACACTGCAAAGAAGATTGAAGATCCTGAGTGTTGCAGCTAAGACCTGGTACAGCCAAATAAACATCTTTTTTAAAAGAAAGGAGTAGATAGTAAGTTTTTGTCTCTAGGGGAAAAACTTTTTTTAAGTATGTTATATAACTGATGGATATTAACTAAACATTATAGTAATCATTTTACAATATATACATATATCAAACCATTATGTTGTACACTTTAAGCTTATATAATGTTATTAGTCAATTACATCTCAATTAAACTGAAAAAAATTAAACCTAATTATAAGTTGCTTTAAAACAGTCCTGCATGAGGGCTAAAAATAAAAAGAGAAAGCAAGAGCTCAGAGAGTACTAATCAGATGAAATGAAATTCATCATAGGAAGCAATAAAAGTTAATTTTAGTTTCTGTGTACAGTGGGAAATATGAGAATCTTTCAGTGAGTAACACAATGTTGAGCTATGGAAAAGATATATTAGAAACAAGAGTAATCTGAGAGATGTATAATATTAGTGGGAACCATGAAGAAGACCTTCTCTGATGGACCGAGCAAGTCCATCAAAGATAAGTGAAGTGTCTAGGAAAAACCCTGGACAGGCACCAGGCTTCTGCTTTTGGGTTGAATGCCATCACGTCAACATTCATTTCCTCTCGATTAATGCAAAATAAAAGAATTTTAAAAGTTCCAAATCAGGTGACAGAGTAATGAAGCCAGCTTTTAAGACCAAACTTGTTTTTTGTCCCTTTTAAAACAAGAATATTTTAAAACTGGGAAAGTACACACTGCGTATGAGAACTGATGACTCAAAGGTAAGATCATTTGAACTACATTTGGTGGGGGAGGGATCTGGCAGGGAGGGGGGAAAAGAATGCCCCCTTCATGCCCATCTTTTAGAGTTATGTCAGTACTGGAAAGCTTAGATCAGCTTCTCCCAATACCTCTCAACCCAGCATGAGCACACTGGCAGAAGAGACTGGTCTAGCATGACTATAGGTCCTGCTAACTCAGACTCCCCCCCCCCCCCCCCCCCCCCCCCCCC
>SJYC01074708.1:0-32757 GCA_006408675.1 Madoqua kirkii
ATTTTTTTTTTTTTTTTTGGCCTTAAGTTTACTGGTAGCATTTTATTGGGATTTCAGCACCTCCATTAGTCTAGAGTTGTGTTATCTTGGTCAGGTTTTAATACCAGAATTTAACCACTTTATAAAAATGCACTGACCTAAAATCTTTTTGTATTCATCGTTCCATCACTTTAAAAGTGCTTCCCATTAGCTACAGGAAGGGGAGACAGGTACAGATACTGACGCCCTTCAGCCTCCAGGGGTCTGTGTGGCTGAAGCCCCACACAATGAGTTCCCACTGCAGCAGTCTTGACGCTTCAGCCCAGGCTGATAAATATTTTTGTTTCTGTGAGCCATGCCGTGAAGAGTTTGTGAAACACCGTATAGTGGCAGGGTATCTAATCAATGATACCCACCAGGGTTCTTGGCCTTGCCCAATCAATAGAAATTGATGAGAGAGGGCAGATAAACAGGCAGGGCTTTAACGGGGGCCCCATTCCCCTGAGTATGTGTGAGGCGGTGATCTCGTTTCTTATCTGGGGTCAGGCTAGGGGGTGGCTTAGGTGGTTTGCCACCTCTCTCTGATGCTCAGTGCAGGTGGCATCACAGTATTCTGCTTTTGCTCCAGACACCCAGGTTTTTGCTTCTAGCTCTTCAGAAATGGCAGTTGGCCCCAACTGCACAGTTATTTTTAGTCCCGTATAATTTCTTTGTATTTTTTAGCTGGTGAGGAGGTGTGTTTAGATGCAAGCTTTGCAGCACTGCAGCGAAGAGTCCCAGGCCTGTCTCAAAAAGTAAAAAAGCATCAACTGGCTGTACTCTGTATCTACTTTGGGTATTCAGAACCGCCTCTGGGACTCCCTATTTAAAAACACCCTCTTACACCGTTGGTGGGAATGCAAACTAGTACAGCCACTATGGAGAAGAGTGTGGCGATTCCTTAAGAAACTGGAAATAGAACTGCCATATGACCCAGCAGTCCCACTGCTGGGCATACACACCAAGGAAACCAGAATTGAAAGCGACACGTGTACCCCAATGTTCATCACAGCACTGTTTATAATAGCCAGGACATGGAAGCAACCTAGATGTCCATCAGCAGACATAAGAAAGCTGGGGTACATATACACAATGGAGTATTACTCAGCCATTAAAAAGAATCAGAACATTTGAATCAGTTCTGATGAGGTGGATGAAACGAGCCTATTATACAGAGTGAAGTAAGCCAGAAAGAAAAACACCAATATAGTATATTAATGTGTATATATGGACTTTATAAAGATGGAACGATAACCCTGTATGCAAGACAGCAAAAGAGACACAGATGTATAGAATAGTCTTTTGGACTTTGTGGGAGAGGGCAAGGGCGGGATGATATGGGAGAATGGTATTGAAAGATGTAAATTATCACATGTAAAACGAATCGCCAGTCCAGGTTTGAAGCATGATACAGGGTGCTTGGGGCTAGTGCACTGGAATGACCCAGAGTGATGGGATGGGGAGGGAGGTGGGAGGGGGGTTCAGGATGGGGAACACATGTACACCCATGGCTGGTTCATGTCAATGTATGGCAAAACCAATACAATATTGTAAAAAGGGGGAAAATGTAGAAAAATAAAAGACTGGCCATTTCCTGTCTTTTTTTGATAAAGTCTGGAGCTTTCAGGTGCTCTGGTCCTGACAGGTGCCTGGTTGGGGGGTGGGGCCTGGTTAGCCCAATTCAGCAACAGGTGAACTTGATGTACTTCCTGTTGTGTTTTCCTCCTGGTTGGCGGCCACAGGTACAGGGCTCCTCTCCAGCACTCCTGCTTGAAGCTTTAAGTGCATCTTTGCTTGACTTGTTAACTCAAGCTTGTATTTAAAACTGGAAGTTTGGGACTTCCCTGGAGGACTTTGCCTTTCAAGGCAAGGGGTGCAGTTTCTAATCCCTCATCAAGGAACTAAGATCCCACATGAATCCAACCCAAGTCAACCAAAAGCTAAAACAGAAGCAATATTGTAAAAAGTTTAAAAAGACTTTTAAAATGGTCCAAGGTAGAATAAGTAAAGAAAGCTTAATGAGAGTCTTCTGTTTCCCAAATGTATAATAACCCTGTTCTCTCTAACCTGGTGCATCTTTTGCCCCCTTGTTGACATGAGCTTAAGAAATTGTTTTTTTCCACAACTGAAATATTAAAGAATTCACCTGTAAAATCACCTAGGACCCAGCACCCCCTCCCTTTTAAAAAGCTGTGGTTCCTTCGATATTTAAGTAATATTCTTTTGCTTTCCTGTTTGTTGGCTTACTAAAGCCTTGGAGACAGATCCCTGAGATAGTAATAAATCTCTAACCTGGTGCATCTTTTGCCCCCTTGTTGACATGAGCTTAAGAAATTGTTTTTTTCCACAACTGAAATATTAAAGAATTCACCTGTAAAATCACCTAGGACCCAGCACCCCCTCCCTTTTAAAAAGCTGTGGTTCCTTCGATATTTAAGTAATATTCTTTTGCTTTCCTGTTTGTTGGCTTACTAAAGCCTTGGAGACAGATCCCTGAGATAGTAATAAAAGTTAAACTTCCTTGAGTGCTTTTTGGGTGTCCTTTGTTTCACACAGGGTGAAAGTGAAGTGAAAGTTGCTCAGTCGTGTCCGACTCTTTGACCCCATGGACTACACAGTCCATGGAATTCTCCAGGCCAGAATACTGGAGTGGGTAGCCAGTTCCCTTCTGCAGGGGATCTTCCCAACCCAGGGATTGGACCCAGGTCTCCTGCATTGCAGGCAGATTCTTTACCAGCTGAGCTATCAGGGAAGCCCCTCACACAATGTGACCTCATCTAATTCTGAGAACCACGGAATCCCAAGTTTCAGGTGAGAAACCAGAGGTTTCCACGCGTTGAAAACTTCTAAGAACCCTACGGCGCTTCAACGACAAAAAATTACACATCCGGGCCAAAACTTGGTCCATGACAACCCAGTCTGTAATCTGCGGTGATCACTAGAGTGTTCAAGACACGTGGGGAGGACTTCCAGGTGAGGGTCAGGTATCTTTAGCATCTGAGCCACCAACTCA
This sequence comes from Madoqua kirkii, assembly GCA_006408675.1. Lineage (NCBI taxonomy): Eukaryota > Metazoa > Chordata > Mammalia > Artiodactyla > Bovidae > Madoqua > Madoqua kirkii. The sequence continues at coordinate 3,032 of SJYC01074708.1, forward strand.
TCGAGTTGGACACCTTAAATATTTGCAATTTTTTTTTAAAATATGTAAAGAAAAAAAGGCATCACCATAAAAGAAAGTAAAATAAACAAAATGCTATCAAGATACCCTTTCTCTCACTTGAAGATACAATGTAGTGAAAATAGTTGCTGGAGTCCCCCAAGTATTACAAACTTTTGCTCTAGTTCCTGCTTCTGGTGAATTCATAGCTGTGAAAAATGGATAGTTTCCTGTTTTTTTTTTCTTTTCTTTTCCTTCTTTCTTTAAAAGAACCTGTCACCTAGGATCAAATAAGAACTTGATTAAGAAAATAAGACCCAGGGAGATGCCTTCCAGTTGTTAGGGTCCCCCAACAAAACAGAACCAATAAGAGGTTATGATATTTTTATTTTTTAAAAGTATTTAATTTTGTCATAATGTTACTTCTGTTTTATGTTTTGGTTTCTTGGCCCCCACGGCCTGTGGGATCTTAGCTCTCTAACCAGGGATTGAACCTGCACACCCTGCAATGGAAGGTGAAGTCTTAATTAATGGACCTCCTGGGGAGTCCCTGTGAATTGTGACTTATAATAAGAAGCCTGTACTTGCTGTTCATCCCCATTTCTGGCACACAGCTCTAAAAACACTTGGAATTTCCTAAGTGATAAATTCCTTTCGATGTGTTAATGAGATGACTATTGGACTGTATATAAGGATAGGGGGCTGGTTGCTGGGAGAACCAACCATGTGATTAGAGGGCTAGAATTTTTATTCCTAACCCCTGACCTCTGGGGAGGGGAGAGGGGCTGAAGTTGAATGGATTGCCAGTGACCAATGGTTTAATGAATCATACGTCTAGAATGACACCATCAAACGCCACATGATTGGATTCAGAGAGCTTCCAGGTTGATGGACTCAAGATCTGGAGAGAGTGGTACACCATGCCTTCTGCCCATACCTTCCTCTGTGCATATCTTTCTCCTGGCTGTTCATGAGTTATAGATAATAAGCCACTAATATAGTAAGTGAAGGGCTTCCCAGGTGGCTCAGTGTTGAAGAATCTGCCTCCCAGTGCTGGAGATGCAAGAGACATGGGTTTGATCCCTGGGTTGGGGAGAGCCCCTGGAGGAGGGCACAGCAACCCACTCCATATTCTTGCCTGGAGAGTCCCATGGATAGAGGAGCTTGGCAGTCTCCAGTTCATGGGGCTGCAAAGAGACATGAATGAATATAGCACAGCACGTGTGCGCGCAGGCGCACACACACACACACACACACACACACACACAGAGCAAGTAAAATGTTTCAGTGTTCTGTGAACAGACCTAGCAAATTAGTTGAACCCCAGGATGCTCATTGAAACCTCCAGCCTCTAGCCAGTCAGTCAGAAGCACAGGTGACAACCTAGACTTTTGATTGGCATCTGAAGTTGGGGAAGGGGTCAGTCTTGTGGAACTGAGCTCTTATCCTGTGGGATCTGATGCTGCCTCCAAATATATGGTACCATAATTCAGCTAGTGTCAGATAATTTCTTGGTGTGTGGGAAAGGCCCTCACATCAAAGTTGGGTGCAGAATTGGAGATTTCTCTCTCTCTCTCTGTCTTCCCTGGTGGTTCCATCAGTAAAGAATCTGCCTGTAATGCAGGAGACCAGGGTTCGATCTCTGGGTTGGGAAGATCCCCTGGAGAAGGAAATGGCTGCCCACTCCACTATTCTTGCCAGAAAAATCCCATGGACATAGGAGCATAGCAGGCTACAGTCTGTGAGGTTTCAAAGACTCAGACATGACTGAGCTAATGCTCTCTCTCTTTGGGGTAATCTTGGGACATCCATGTGGAGATATTTACAATAGGCAGAGGGTTCTAGAAGCACAAAGCCCGAGGGAGAGGTGAGCATGGAGATACAGATGGAGAGTCAGCAGCAGATGCTCGTGGCTGTTAACGCCAGGTTGATACCCGTGGATCATAGTGCCCAGGGGAAACGTGTAGAGGGCAGTGGTGAGTCGTTAAGGTCGTGAAAGTAGTGGGTGATAAAGAGGAGTCCTCAGAGGAAGCTGAAGACGGAGGTCAGAGAGGTGGGAAGGGAGCCAGTGAGTGACGCATTTCAAGAATGCAGCCACAGTCGTGAGCCAGAGGCTCAAAAGAAGTCAAGTAAGATGATCAGCCATTGGGTACTGGCTGGATTATGAGGCGTTTCAGGAGGCAAGGAAGGAGAGATTCCCCCAGCAGTCCAGTGGTTAAGATTCTACCTTCCACTGCAGGGGGCACGGGTTTGATCCCTGGTTGGAGACTGAAGATTCTGCATGTCACGAGGTGTGGCCAAAAAGTAATAAAAGTTTCAGAAAAAGCCACAACCAAAAAATGAATGGAACTCATTAACAAAGGAGAAAAGCAATATATAAAGAATATGTACTTATATATAAATATATGTACATGTATTTGCATAAGGAAATTCTTGAAGGATAAATGAGAAATTAACAATAGTGGTTTCAGAGACTGGAGTGGAGCAGAGCTGGAAGGCTGGAGAACAGAGGAGGGAAGTAGTCACTTTATGGAATACTTGTTCACGCTTTTGCTTTTAACTTACGTGTTATGGCTGTGCTGGGTCTTCGCTGCCGCACGCAGGCTTTCTCTAGCTGTGGCAGCAGGGACAGCTCTTCGTCGTGGTGCACAGGCTTCGCCTTGAGGAGGCTTCTCTTGTTGCAGGTCACAGGTTCTAGGGCACCCAGGCTTCAGGAGCTGTAGCTCCTGGGCTCTAAAGCACAGGCTCAGTAGTTGCGGTGCATGGCTTAGTTGCTCTGCGGCATGTGGCATCTTCCCAGACCAGGGATCAAACTTGTGTCTCTTGCATTGGCAGGAGGATTATTTACCACTGAGCTACCAGGGAAGCCCTTGTTCATACTTAAAAAACTAATAATAATTGGACCATGTGATTCTATTATCTTTTTTAACTTTGGTATTGGGGCGTAGCTGATTAACAATGTTGTGAGAGTTTTCAGGTGACCAGTGAAGGGACTCAACCCTCCATATACATGAATCCATTCTCCCCCAACGTCCCTTCCCATTCAAGCTGTCACGTAACACTGAGCAGAGTTCCATGAGGATGGAACTGAAAGATAATAGCTTCTATTATCTGTTTAAAACAGACTTTATTTTTTAGAGCAGTTTAGAGTCACAGCAGCATTGAGCAGAAGGGACAGAGATTCCTCATATGCCCTTGCCTCCACACATGCACAGCCCCCGCCATTGTCCACAGGCCCTATCACAGTGGTGCGTTTGTTACAATGGATGAACACTGACACATCACTCCCACCCAAACTCCACAGTTTCCATTAGGGTTCATCCTTGGCTTTGTCCATTCTGTGGGTTTGAATAAATGTATGATGACATGTACCCACCATCATGGTATCATACAGAGTAACTTCATTGCCCTTAAAACCCTCTGTGCTCTCCCTATTCATCCTTCTTTCCCCCCATCCCATACCCTGGCAACCAACTGTTATCTTTTTAAAACTTAATTTTTTTATTATTAAAAAAAAATAGACTAGTATCTTGAGTCTCACTGCCTGGGTTTGGATCGCCTCACTTCCATGGCTGTGTAAGCTCTGGCAAATGGACGAACTTGTCTAAGCCTTCATTTTCTCATCTTTAAAGAGGAAGTGCTACAGTATCTATGTTGCAAGACTGCTGAAAAATAAATAAGATAAAATTTGAGAAGTGTTCAGCAGAGCACCTGGCTCTCGATAAACATACATCCAGGTACCTACAGTTATCATGGTTGTCCTTTGTCCTCTTGTCATCTCCAAGGAAGTCGCCTTCCATTGTCCCATTGAGTATCTCATGGCCATCCCTCCAGAGGAAATCTGATTGGGTGATGTTGTTTTTATCTAGTGCGGAGCATCCCTATGGGACAGACTCTCACAGACCCATATCATGGCTGGTCGGTCATTTTTATGTCCAGCCTATCCATAGCCATTTTGTGTTTGGACTCCATCCGCAGGCCAAACCACTGGCACCAGAAGAATAGTCCAGTCATATGACACGAGAGGAAACAACGATACTCCCCAAAATAACCACTTTCCTCGGAGGAGGACTTTGGGGATACTGGGCACTCAGGACTATTTGTGTGGTACATTTGGTTGGGAAAGAAAAAGAATCCAGGAAGAGCCTGGAAGAAAATGAGGGAAAAGAGATTTAAAACTCTCTTATTGGTTTAGGGTTGTTGGAAGGATTCATGGAATCAATCCACATACACTCTCGAGCAAAGTGCTGGGCATGTTGTGAGCACTCAATACGTAGTAGCATTGAGGATGACAGTGATGATGATGGTGGCGATGATGGTTTTGACTGTTATCGTGTCTATTTGAGGCGGAAGAACAGCTACAGGTAGAATGGTGGGGAGAGAGAGCTAAAGGACAAGGATGGGACTCGAGACAGCGGGCATGAGGGTCTAAGGTTTCAAAGCAGGAGGTTTCTGGGGATGCAACAGCCCAAGCCCACGTCCTGCAGGTGGGAGTGTGGCAAGCACACTCCTGCAGCCCCTTCCTCCCCGTGCCTACAGACAGATCCACACTGCTTGAGCTCTGTATTCTCCTGGGGTCTCACCCAGCGCTCTGGTTCCATGAGGAGCCCTCTGCTACTCCCTGATGCCTGCTCAGAGGTATCCAGTTCTCTCCCCTCCCAGGACTTCACAGAGGGGCCTGTGTGTGAGATTTTTCTGCCTCAGAGAAGGAGCGCTCCAGCAGAGCCACTGGGTGGCACACACTGGGCATGAGCCACCTGGTGCAAGGTTGGGCTGCAGGGGAGGTTCCAGAACATGGAGCTATTCATAGCCTGGCACAGACGCCCAGTTCCTAGCTAAGGGAGGGGGCGTGGTAGATGGGATGCAGTCTTGCTCTCATCATTTATGATTTTATTAACCACATAGGATGCTGAATGCAGTGAGCCTCATCTGGTTGCGTCCCTCAGTTTTCCTGTTGGCAGCTCCTTCCTGCTTGTCACTTCAGGAACAACATCCTTCCCCGCCAAAGAGGGGCCAAGGAGAAAATGAAATTGACCAAGTGGCAATGAATGAGGGCGAAGAAGGGATAAATATTCATCCTGCTCCATCAGCAGTGGGAGTGGGTCCAAAAAAACACTTAGCCTCACAAATTGCTCACTTATCCTCCCCATGGCGAGTTTGCTCCAAATGGTTTGGAAAACTATTGCCGCTAATCAAAGGCATCAGGCCCGTTGCTGGAAGGGGCCAAGATGGGCCCAGCAGGAATCTGAATTGTGCCTGGATTCATTATCTAGTCCAGCGTTTTAGTGATAGGTTTTTTTGGTTTGATTTCAAAGTGAGATAGTTAGATCATTATTTGTTAAATTATAGCTTTTAATTAGCAGCTCTGTTGAAATGAAAAGCCTAAGAGAAACTCATATGCCTCTACGTTTTTGTTTGGAATTTATAATTGTCACCAGTTTGGAAAAGATTAGTTGGGGGCGGTTAAGTTTTTTTTAAAGAAAATCCTCAAATTATATGCTTTTGGGGGGTGGGGGGAGTGACGGGAGATGCCAGTAAGCTAGATACATAGACCTTACAAGTGATGCTATCTGTTAATATTATCCTGCCCAGGGTCCTCGTATTTGCAGAAAAAGAGAGAGGGTAGATGTTTTACAATCATTCATATGTTTTCCCCTAGGTTGAGCCCAAGGTGGTAATTGAGGCATGAATGGGGTAGTGAGTTTGACGTGAGTGGTTAGCCAAGCCCCTTGTTACAGAGGGCGTTTTGTTCACACTGGTCACAGAGTCCGACACAACTGAGCGACAGAACAACAACAACCCATTCCTGATTCCCGTGGAAGATAGGGGGCCCTTGATCAGCATTGGTAGTTATTTCCCCAGCCCTCTGCTACTCCCTGATGCCTGCTCAGAGGTATCCAGTTCTCTCCCCTCCCAGGACTTCACAGAGGGGCCTGTGTGTGAGATTTTTCTGCCTCAGAGAAGGAGCGCTCCAGCAGAGCCACTGGGTGGCACACACTGGGCATGAGCCACCTGGTGCAAGGTTGGGCTGCAGGGGAGGTTCCAGAACATGGAGCTATTCATAGCCTGGCACAGACGCCCAGTTCCTAGCTAAGGGAGGGGGCGTGGTAGATGGGATGCAGTCTTGCTCTCATCATTTATGATTTTATTAACCACATAGGATGCTGAATGCAGTGAGCCTCATCTGGTTGCGTCCCTCAGTTTTCCTGTTGGCAGCTCCTTCCTGCTTGTCACTTCAGGAACAACATCCTTCCCCGCCAAAGAGGGGCCAAGGAGAAAATGAAATTGACCAAGTGGCAATGAATGAGGGCGAAGAAGGGATAAATATTCATCCTGCTCCATCAGCAGTGGGAGTGGGTCCAAAAAAACACTTAGCCTCACAAATTGCTCACTTATCCTCCCCATGGCGAGTTTGCTCCAAATGGTTTGGAAAACTATTGCCGCTAATCAAAGGCATCAGGCCCGTTGCTGGAAGGGGCCAAGATGGGCCCAGCAGGAATCTGAATTGTGCCTGGATTCATTATCTAGTCCAGCGTTTTAGTGATAGGTTTTTTTGGTTTGATTTCAAAGTGAGATAGTTAGATCATTATTTGTTAAATTATAGCTTTTAATTAGCAGCTCTGTTGAAATGAAAAGCCTAAGAGAAACTCATATGCCTCTACGTTTTTGTTTGGAATTTATAATTGTCACCAGTTTGGAAAAGATTAGTTGGGGGCGGTTAAGTTTTTTTTAAAGAAAATCCTCAAATTATATGCTTTTGGGGGGTGGGGGGAGTGACGGGAGATGCCAGTAAGCTAGATACATAGACCTTACAAGTGATGCTATCTGTTAATATTATCCTGCCCAGGGTCCTCGTATTTGCAGAAAAAGAGAGAGGGTAGATGTTTTACAATCATTCATATGTTTTCCCCTAGGTTGAGCCCAGGTGGTAATTGAGGCATGAATGGGGTAGTGAGTTTGACGTGAGTGGTTAGCCAAGCCCCTTGTTACAGAGGGCGTTTTGTTCACACTGGTCACAGAGTCCGACACAACTGAGCGACAGAACAACAACAACCCATTCCTGATTCCCGTGGAAGATAGGGGGCCCTTGATCAGCATTGGTAGTTATTTCCCCTTGGCTACTTGGTTTCAGCATTTAGGAGGAAAGGAAATTTCCTTACTCCTTGTTTAAACTTTGCAACCTTCCTCTCCCCTGGGTTTTGCCCTTGCTCCGCTAGTTGCAGAATGATCTTGGATCCAGCAGGGGGCGCGCTACTGCCTGATTTAGAGCTTGCCCCTCCATCTCTAGCGAAACCACACCCCCACCGTCTGCGCCAACGGTGTGCTTTTCTTTCCGACGCTGCATCGGTTTTCCTTCTCCGGTAAGAGCAAGGATGTAGATTATAATCTTTGCGCGTTGGGCCTCTGGCCGGGAGCGGCTGTCAAGGTGAGCGCCCTGGTTTTCTTCATCTTTTCACAACCAAGGAGAGCATCACCGCCTGCTGCATTGGGGGCTAAGGCAGCGAGAGCCCCCTCCTCCCAGAATCTGAACCATTTCCCTCAAGACTCCTTTGCTGTGTGTTTTGCCGGTCCTACCGAGAGCAGACGGGAAGCCTCTCTACTGTGTGGGGTGAGCCCACAGCCACTGTCCCTCCTTCGATTTCCTGTGGTGCTTGGACATCTTTGTACTATTGGGTCACAAATCGCATTAAAACAGAGACCAGGGTTGTCCTCTGATCTATTATCCACATTTAGCACAGGGCTAACAAGGGTACATGATACATAATGAATGAATTAATTAATTAATGGAAACTGTTCTTTTCATTCTTTCTTTTTCACGTACTGGGTAGGCACTCTGTGCCAAGCGCTGAGGAATCAGAGATTGAAATATATAATTTCCTGTCACCAAGGAGATTATACTTGGCAACTAGAATTTCTTCTAGGTTCCCTTAGTTAGTGGCTAAATACTTCATTTAGCCAGGAAAATCACCGCAGCCACATCATAAGGGTACAAACCGGTTGGAGGTGACAACATCATTTGAAATTCAACCACTTCTTTAAAAAAACAGAAAAAGAAAAATTTTGGCCGTGCCTAGCAGCTTTGGGGATCTTAATTCCCCATGCAGGGATGAACCCTAACCCCTGCAGTGGAATTGTTGAGTATCAACCACTGGACCACCGGAAAGTCTCCAGCCACTTATCTTGACGTGAACTTTACTCATACTGTTTCCCGGGGTTGTGGGGTAGGGCAAAGTTCCAGGTTAGATGCTCTTCGTCTCCTATTACTTTGAAGCTCCAAATTACACTTTAAATCCCATACCGCCTATGAAATCAGGCCACCTTGCAGAGGTCACTTTAAGGCTGTCCATCAAGGTCTCTGTGAGTGACTTTTCCCTCAGAAGGGGAGTTGAGAAAATAACCCGTTAGTAAATAGCATTTTGTCCTAAAGGGCTTTGGGGCTTGTGTTGTTATTGAGGTTTCATTTGTTTATTCTGGTTTTGCTTTAGCGTGTAGATTCAATGTTCCACCTCCCCATCTTGCTTTCATCTTTATTCTTAATGATCATAATTTACTCTGCTTATAGGAGTAATCAAAGAGGTGAAACCCTCTCCCAGTGGGGGAGAACAGCACAGATATGAAGCCCAGAAATAGGAATTGTTTTCTGATGAGCAAATGTCAAATGTTATAGAAGATTAGCTTTGGGTATTGGAGGAAGGGTTATCATTATGGCCTGAGGCAACTATATGTATCTCTAGAGCTCTGATGGCCAAGAAAGGGAAATGTTTGGGAAGTGGTTTAATGCACATATTTTGATCTCTGAAAAAGCTAGAGCATGAAATAAGTAAATGAAAAGACTTATATGCTTTTGACTGTTAGAGCAAAACAGGAAAAAAAAACACAAAAATTTAATCTTTATAATTTCATGGTATTGAAAATTTACTAGAATTAAATATTTTTAGATTACACAATTACTCCAGCTCCAGCTGTTGCACTGGTGTGAATAAAATACTGTCTATATTGTAGATTACATTTCTTCCCTCCATAGCCCCCCAGCAAGGGTCCCAATGACTGCAATTAAAATCATTGCACTACATGGTTTCACAGGGGAATTCTACCAAACCTTTCAAGAGAAGATAATCCCAGGGCTTTTGTTACATGTTACTGAAAAAGAATAAAAATTTCCAAAATTTTTAGAAATATGAGCACAAGTCCAGTGAAGATTTCACTAAATATATAAATATAGGTGCAACTCATTAATTAATATTAATGCAAAAAGCTCAATTACAATATTAATTAAAAGAATATAGCATATTAAAATTAATATATCACATGGAGTTCATCCCAAAAATTCAAGGGTGGTTTGATATATGGACTTCTACCTCCTAACCCAAAACTTCCTCTTCTGGTGGTAGTGGACTAGGTAATTTAGAAGAAAACTTTCTACAAGGAAAAATCTTGGTTAGACAAAGAATAATGAAATTACTTTTTAAAGCATCAAAGGGTTAATGAGATAGAGCTCAATTACTGAGTGAGGTCTGGGAGAGGTTGGGAATGCAGATTGATGAGCATAGCACTTGGGATTGCATTTTCCAGAAAATTTGCTAAAGGTCTAAGATATGCTTTTTTGCAGTCCCTTAGTGATTGGGCTCAAAAGATGGAATCCACCTTGGATAGGAACTCTGGTAAACGACTCCATCCCATAGCATTTAATTCAAACAGAATCTGGAAGCAGTGAGGGGACAGATGGACTTTTTAACATGTAGTATTGGAACTAGTGGGTAGTCAGTGGAAAACAAAATTGGATTCAGACTTTACATTATATGTGAGGATAAATTCCAATTAAATCAAAGTTTGAAGTGAAAGAAAAATGAAATCATGACAGTAATAGAAGAAAATATGAGAGGATTCTCTTGTAACTCCAAAGGAAGCAAGGTTTGTCTCATTATATCACAAAATCCAAAAGTCACTAAAAAGAAATTGATAAATTTGGCTACATAAAAATTTTTGTGGACTTCCTTGGCAGTCCAGTAGTTCAGACTCTATGCTTCCCTGCAGGGGACTGAGGTTCGAGGGTTTGATCCCTAGTCAGGGAACTAAGGATCAAACTAAGGATCAAATGCAGCAGGTTGCAGCAAAAAAATTGCAAGGCAAAACATAAAGTCAAATGACAAATGATAAACCAGGAAAAATATGTTCAACTCAAATTATAGGCAAAGAGTTAATTTCCATAATATTTGAAGAGAAGATTACTAGCCCAAGAGAAAAATGGGCAAAAGATATAAACAGATGGACCACAAAAAAAAGAAAGAGAAATGGCTCTTATTATAAAAAGATGCTCAATCCTACTCATATGAGAAATGCAAATTAAAACCACACTGAGATTTCACTTTTCACCCATTATACTGGTAAAAATCCATAAATCTGATATCACTGCATAGGCAAAAAACAAGCATTCTCACACATTGCCAGTAGGAAAGTAAATTGACTCCTCTATCAAGGGCAATTTGTTAATATTTATCAAAATTATGAATGTTTATATCCTCTGATTAGTCATCACAGAATTTTTTTCCTTCAGATATCCTTACACATGTGCAAAATGATATTCATATAGGCTATCCTTTATAATTATGTAATGGCAAAAGAATGGAAACAGCTAAATGTTCAATAATAAGGAAAAAATTGTTTCTGCCATGTGTTAGAGTATTATACAGCTATAAAAAAGAGAGTTAAGGAAACTCCTTACGTATTTGATATTTTATGGAAAGTTCAGCAAGACACATTCTAACAACAACGACAAAAAGGTCAGAGAAGTGTGCTACCTTTTGGGTTTAAAAAAAGGGGGGGGATAATGTTTACCCATAGTAGGTTGGTTTCCCTAGTGGTTTAGATGGTAAAGAATCTGCCTGCAATGCAGGAGACCCAGGTTTGATCTCTGGGTTGGGAAGATCCCACGGAGAAGGGAATGGCTACCAACTCCAGTATTCTTGCCTGGAGAATTCTATGGACAGAGGAACCTGGCAGGCTACAGTCCATGAGGTTACAAAGAGTTGAACATGACCAACAACTAACACTTTCATAGTAGCTTGTATGCATATACATATACACATAGATGGTTAAAAAAATAACTAAAACCAGGAGTCACACATTGAAGGACATGGCACTGAATGGATGGGAAAAGGGTGGGAGGGAGCCTTTTTACTACCTGTGCTTTGTTTTATTGGATGTTTGAACAGTGTGGATGCCTTGTTTATTTACACCTTATTTAGCTTACACTGAGGTTAGTTCTAACCCACTATTAAATGGATTCTGTTTCCCAGCAACCAGAAGAGATTGTCCTAAGACGATCTGTCTTCTGGTCAAAGGTACTAATTTCTAATCACCAGCTGGGCTTGGGTTGGGGCTGATGAGGTTTATGAGACAAAACAGAACTAACAGGCCCCAACATAGATGTTTAACTCTAAGTTTGATTAAGAAACCATTTTAAATTGTGTGTAAAATATACATAATATAAAATTAACCACTTTAATCATTTTAAAATCAAAGTATAGTTGATTTACAGTGTTGTGTTAATTACTGCTGTACAGCAAAGTGATTCAGTTATCCATATATGTACATTCTTTTGTATATATTCTTTCCAGTTACTGTTTATCAGAGAACATTGAATATTGTTCTCTCTGCTATATTGTAGGACCTTGTTGTTTATCCATTCTATATATAAAAGCTTACATCTGCTAACTCCAGCCTTCCACTCCACCCCTCCCTCAACCTCCTCCCTGTTGGCAACCAACAGACTGCTTTCTATGTCCATGATTCTGTTTCATAGATAGGTTCAGTTGTGTATTTTAGATACCGTATACAAGTGATATCATATGGTATTTGTCTTTCTCTTCCTGACTTACTTCACATAGTATGATAATCTCTAGTTGCACCCATGTTGCTGAAAATGGCATTGGTCCATCCTTTTTCGTGGCTGAGTAGTATTCCATTGTATAGAATGCACCATATCTTCTTCATCCATTCATCTGTTGATAGACACTAAAGTTGCTTCCCTATCTTGGTTATCGTGAGTATTGCTGCTGTGAACACAGGGGTGAACATATCTTTTTGAATTATAGTCTTGTCTGCATTTTAACCACTTTTAAGTGTTTTCCACTTTTTTCCTTGCATTTTAACCATTTTTAAGTGTATAATTCAGTGGCATTATGTACATTCAAAATGTTGTGCAACCGTCTTCACCACCCATCTCCAGAAATTTTCCGTCTTCTCAAATAGAAACTCTGTATTCATTAACAATTCCTCTTCCGTCCTTGTCCCTAGCCCCTGTTCTACTTTATGTCTTTATGAACTTGACTACTCTAGGGACCTCCTAGAAGTGGAATCAGACAGTTATTTGTCCCTTTGTGTCTGGTTTATCTCATTTAGGGTAATATTTTGAAGGTTTATCCACGTTGTGTGTGTTAGTGTATTAGTCACTCAGTCGTGTTTGACTCTTGGCAGCCCCATGGACTGTATCCTGCCAGGCTCCTCTGTTCATGGGATTCTCCAGGCAAGAATACTGGAGTGGGTTGCCGTTCCCATCTCCAGGGGATCTTCCTGTCCCAGGGATCGAACTCAGGTCTCTTGCATTGCAGGCAGATTCTTACCATCTGAGCCACCAGGGAAGCTCTCAAAATGCAGTTAAATCCCAGGCTTTTCCTCCTTTCTATTTGTGATCATTCATCAAAGGCAATGGTGTGGGAAAGCCATATCCATTCTCCAATCCTGCTTCAGAACAATTTGCTCCCGTTTCTAACTCTCACCTCAGCCTCTGAGCTGAGACCCAAAGCACCAGAGATGGTCAGACTGCTGCTCTGTCAGCTGGTGGGATTAACTGCTCACCTTCAGGGAAAGAAGATGCTCCCCCCCCCAACTTTGCAGCTATAGTGAATAATGCTGCTATGAACACTGGCGTACAAGTATCTGTTTGATATTTGTTTGATATCCTTGCTTTCAGTTTTTTGGGGGGAACATATACCTGGGAGAGAAATTGTAGAATCCATGTTGTAGCATGTACCAGAATTTCATTATTTTATGACTGAATAATATTCCATTGTATAAATCACATTTCAGCCCTTCATTCATCAGTTGATGGCTATTTGGGTTCTTCACACTTTGCAGCTACTGTGAATAACACTGCTATGAACACTGGCGTACAAGTATCTGTTTGATATTTGTTTGATACCCTTGCTTTCAGTTTTTGGGAGGACATATACCTTAGAAAACAAGGACAAAACCTTGTTTTGACTTTTAACCACCTGTGCTAGAGAAACACTCCTCAAAAATTAAGGACTGGTTGTGAAAACTCTTGACTACAAGGAAAATCAAGAAGTTAAAATACAAACAACATAAGACAGCCAAGCACGGGCTATACATACATACATCGCAACCAAAATGAACTCGAGGCCACTAAATGCCACGGACTTTGACGTCTCCCCCTTTTCCTCCTACAGATGATCCACGGTTGCGTTTATATTTCAGGTCAGCCTGCATCTCAGGGCGTCAGGATTTCAAAGGATGCCTGGCACTCCTCCCCTCCCTTCCCCCATGGGAAACACAGATGAGCCTTCAGCTTCTGCCTGCTCACAGGTAAATTGGAACCTGAGCTGTGCCTCTTAATATCATGGGATTTTTGGCATCTAGCAAAGATGCCCTGTGGTGCCCTAATGTATCGCTTGCTGTGATACTGTGAACTCTGAAAAAGGCTGGCAAGCTTAGTGATTTGCTGATTGTGTTCCGACCTCTTCTGAGAGAGCTTCTGGGCAGGGACATCCTAAATAGCATTAAAAATGAGCCAAGGCATCACCAGATTCGTGAAATAAGCACTCTGGCCTGCTCACGTCTCTGGCATCCGTTTTTACGCATCCTGAACAGTGGGTGAGTGGCTGTTGTCAAGGCTGCTTCCTCCGCTCAAAACATTTCAAAACGCTCCTGCAAGGACTTCCCTGGTGATCCAGCCATTAAGATTTTGCCTTCCAATGCAGGAGAAGTGGTTCAGTTCCTGGAAGGAGAGCTAAGATCCCACATTCAGAAGCAATATGATAACACATCCAATAAAGACTTCTAAAGTGGTCCGTATCAGGACTTCCCTGGTGGTCCAGTGGCTAAGACTCAGCGCTCCCAATGCAGGGTCCTGGGTTCAATCCCTGGTCAGGGAACTAGATCCCATAGGCCACAACTGAAAATCTCGCATGTGGCAATGAAAAGTCAAACATCCCATGTGCCACAGTTAAGACCCAGCACGGCCAAATAAATACAAATAAATATATTTTTTAAATGCTCCATGTCAAAAAAAAAAAAGTTTTCAAAACCCTCCTAGAGTGGGTCACTTGAGAAGTCTAACACTCAGCCACTAGGAAGTGTCTGTTAGGAGCACAGCCACCGCACACTCACCCTGTGTGCAACTGGCACTGTGGCTTGTTGTCAGGAAGATGGCAGAAGAGGCTCACCCTTGTCTCCAAGAAGACAGGGGAGGGATCTTGATGCAAGAGTAAAACAATGAACCCTTGGAAATGGGAGAGCTTTAGAGGACCCTTAGCTTAACCCAGAGCCTTTTTGTTTGCCAGCCCTCTTCTGTCAATACCACCCTAATTTCTCAAGGGGGATTAACCCTTCTCTGGTTCTCATGTGGTTTAAGTACAACTAACCCCACCTCTCAGTTCCAGGGATGGATCCTGATTTAGCTTAAGACAGAGTGTCCTGACCCCTGGATTCAGTGATTGGGTTAAAATGGGTAGTTAAGCCAATAAGATGCAAGAAAATGTTTGCTGGGGTTTCAGGGAAGAAAGAACAGCCTTTTGTGTCATGGTTGGAAGTATGCAAATAAAAAAGGATCGGCCTCAGGAATGCCTGGCAGCCATTTTGCTACCATGAGGGAGAGCATGCCTAAGATTAAAACTGAGGATCTTGAGAAACCAGCAGAGAGAAGTTGGATTCCGGGCACATTGTTTGAACCTATATCAAATCCCACCTGAAGGTAGTCCCATCTCCGAACTGTTCAGTTACATAAATTTTTGTTCAGTAAAATGACTTGTTTTTTAAGCCAATTTGGGTTGGAATTTCTGTTATTTGCAACATAAAGTTGTCCAGCTAATTCAAGCCTCCATAATCAATGCTACGAGAAATACAGATCTTCCAGTGAGGGAAAATTGTTAGCTGTCTCCATGACTTGTTACTGGATGTGCAGCAGAGGATAAGGATGGGAGAATGGAAAGCGTGTGAAGAGGAAGTTTGGTGTCTGCCCCAAGGAAGTGAGAGTCCCTACTGAAGACTTCTTATTCGGGGGTGGGGGGAGGATCTGCTGTGCCCCAGGTGACAGCAGTAGGGCCATTCTTTTATAAATTAAAGAAAGAAGACATTTCGTCTAGATCTGATCCCCCTATTATTCTCATCTCCTCTACAAAATGAGGATGTTGGATTTCATGAGCTCCAGCATTCTACACATCTTTGTTTCTGCAGAAAGAGCACAGGCCTCAGAACCTCACATACATCACATACCATATCAGATCCTGCTAACAGCTGAGCGACCTCAGTCAAGTTATTTAACTCTCTAAGCTTCAGTTTCCTCAGCTTCAAAATATGGACCTTGATTATACCTTCTACACAGTGATTTTTGTGACAACCAAAGGAAATACAATGTATGGCCCTTCCCTGGCAGTCCACTGGTGGTTGGGACTCCATGCTTCCAATGGAGGGGGTACAGTCTCCATCTTTGAGGAACTAAGATTCCACATGCCATGTGTCAAGGCCAAAAAAATAAATAAATATATATATATATTACCATGTATGAAGGTGCAAGTATGGTACCTAGTGTGTGGTATATCACCTATAAATATCAGCCCCCCTACCCCATCCCACTCATCCCACTCCCCGTCTCTGTAAGTGTACACTTACAGAGAATGGGCAACCTTTGGCCAGCAGCCCATGTCTGACTCCTGCTTTTGTAAATAAAGCTTTATTGGAACACAACTGTGCTCATTCATTTACCCGTTATCTATGGCTGCTTTCTAGCCCTAAGCAGAGGGTTGAGTAGTCAGAACAGAGACTGTATGACCCACAACACCTAAAATATTGACTGTCTGGCTTTTTACAGAATAAACTTCCTGATGCAGAATATAAGGCCTGACCGAGTTTAAGGAACCTCAGCTATTTTCTCAGCAGGGAGGAGAACTATTGGGAAGGTATAAAGAAACTTCTTGATGCCCCTTGAATCTTCCACGCTGACTCTGGGGACATGTGAAGGTGGTGGCCACTCTCAAAGGAGAATAACCTATGGCAGGAAAACAACACCCAGGAAAATGGTCAAGCATGACCTAGAATTCCACCCTTCCCCAGTACTTGAGGAAAGGGGCCCAAAAGGAAGATTGTCTCTCTAGATAACACACACACCCCACCCCACCCCCCAAGGAAGTGACCAGAGATTTTAAATACCAACACAAAATAGGAAATATGACAGTAGGGCTTGGACACTGTTCTAGTGAGAAGATATGACTTCCTCCGGAAGCATCTTCTGTGGGCGTGGCATGTAGAAGAGATTATCTATGTCAGGGTCATGTGCTTGGTTGATCCAGGATGCTTGGGTAGCCACAGCACTGACCGTTTGGAGCTGAGCTTGATGCCCCACACAGGTCACCTGACCCACAGTCCAGAGCGACCTTTGGCTTCCTCTGCATCTGTAGCTGTCTGAGAAAATGACCCACCCCATGGGTGCATCTGTTGCTCTTAGAGATGGTGCGAGCCACCGAGCTCACTGTGATGGTCCCTGCAGACTGAGTGCAGTTTACACCCCTCTAAGCTGCATGGTCATCCCCATAGAAGATACCATCATGGCTAACTCAGCTTTTCCTCCTACAGATAACATGAGGCACACGTGCCGCCGAACAATGTATTGTTTTTCTTTCCCTTTTAAAAACTGAAATATGATCGATATGCAATGTTCTGGTAGTCTCAGGTGGTGATGTTTTTCTTAGCAAGACATACCTTGTTGGCTGAGGCCAGGGGCCTCCATTCTGTGCCCTGACTAATGAAATACCTCAAGGCCCTTTATTTGGTTTGTTTTGGGTGGGTTTTTTGTTTGTTTGTTTAGCATTTGCTCTGTGAGAGAAGCTCATCTCTGTGTATTCTTGTTGTGTTCAAGGCTGGAGATCACCCTCCGGCCCCGTCACCCCCACCTCCTGGAGAAACAGCTTTGATTATCTTGCTCTCCTTCGCTCTTTTCCTCTCTTCCTGTGTTAGAAACACAGAAACCGTCTGCCCACCTGATGGCAAGTCTCACCCTCTGGTGGTGATCACACAGCCCGCACTGTCCCGACCTCAGCACCTCTGGGATCTGGACGGGGCTATGTTAACTCTTTAGCTGCCCTTTGGTCTCCATGTGCTCAGGAGCCGGTGAACCGCTTAGGTGTCGGTCCTCTGCCAGTTACGAGAGAGAGGCCTGCTGGCAGGGACTGGAACCACCCGCCACCAGTCCTGAGCCAGGAACTCAGACGGGAGCGAATGTTTCTAAACTAGGAACTCTCAGTGCACGAAGAGGGAAGGGATTGACAAACCTTGCCTTCAAACCTGGAAGAGATTTCACGTCATTTCCTGCACTTCTGCATTTTACAGATGGGGGAACCAAGGGCTAGAGGGGGTGGGGGTGGTTTCCCCAAGACCAACAGGTGGCTCTCAACAGCGTGGCAAATCAAGTCCCAGCTTCTCTTTGGGCAGCTGCCTCCAGTGAGGGTGGGCATTTGGTCTCACTTTTTTCAGAACGTGGTCTTTCTCATGAAAGGTATGTGGGCATAGGACCATGACCAACGTCTCTCCTCCCGTTTCCATCACAGAATGTCAAAGCCTTTAGGGTAGTGATTTCCAAACCATGGGGCTCACACCACAGGTGGGATTTCAGTACCTATCCAGTTTTTAAATTTTAAGAGTAATGTGTTTATGTTCATGTGCAGTTAGGGAAGTGTATAAGTAGACACCAAATCTGTTCATGTTCATGATGTTTGTATATGACTACTGGGGTGGGGGCTCAGAAACTAAAAATGTATTCAGTCAATAATAGCATGGGTGATTTGTTAACTGGGAAAAAAATATACTGTATAAGCAAGTGGCTGAAATTCTGGAAATGCTGTCATAGAGAATACCAACAATTGGGAAGAGATTTAAACCAGGGATTTGCTGGTGATGAAAAAAACACACGCTCAGCTTCATTAATCACCAGAGAAATGCAGAATAAATCTAGAATGAGATACAGTTTTTCTCCTTTCAGTTTGGTAAAGATCATAAATTTTGGGGACTTCCCTGGTGGGTCAGTGGTTAAAAGTCTGCACTTCCACTCCAGGGGATGTGGGTTTCGTTCCTGATCAGGGAACTAAGATCCTGCAAGCCACCTGGTGTGCCCTTCCAAAAAAAGACTATAAAGTTTGTTCTCACTTCAGCAGCACATATACTAAATTTAGAATGTTACAGTGAGGATTGGCATGGTCCCTGGGCACAGATGACATGCAAATTAATGACAAATCCCATGAGTAGTTGTATGAAAAACTAATCAAATTAGTATTATTGAGAACTCTGGAGAAACAGCTGATTTTTTGTCTGGGACAGGGAATTTATCAGATAAGCCTGAACATCTTATGAAACAAGAAAGCAACAAAACTATCTGACTACTGGAATGCTGTCAAAGGCCTCAGAAGTTAGCTTGAAGAATCTCCCTCTGGCCAAAGATGGGATGATTTGAATGTCAAGAAGGATAATAACCGCAGTAGAACAAAATCCCTAAATACACTTAAAATCCCTGAATTTATCATTACTCCAAAACCACTTCAAAACAAAAAACCTCATTGGTTGCCTTCAAGGATACTAGTGATCCAACTCATTACTTTTAAAAATTGGAAATAAAGGTAAAAAATAAGTAATCATTATGTGTTTCCTATATGAACTGTACCTCTGCGTAGACAAATAGTTGCTGAGGGGAAATTTCTCTGCTTTGAGAAGGAATGATGGCATTGAACAGTGTTTGCAGTCATCCTGAAGGACTGCTAACATCACAAGAAAAGACACGATGGCATGATTGCCATCTGAGGCAAGAAGACAACGCCACTTGCAGAGCAGTCCTGGTGGCGTTTAGTCGCTAAGTCATGTCTGACTGTTTTGCGACCCCATGGACTGTAGCCCGCCAGGCTCTTCTCTCCGTGGGATTCTCCAGGCAAGATTACTGGAATGGGTTGTTATTTCCCTTGGGCTGAGGATCTTCCCAGCCCAAGGATCGAACCCACATCTCCTGCATTGGCAGGCAGATTTTTTTATAGCTGAACCACCAGGGAAGCCTCACAGAACAGTCCTGCCCCCTTCTCATATTAAATCTGATCTGGATTCTAGATCTAATTACCAGGTCACAGGAGGGACATATTAAAAGATACCATGAGGTTCCCAACAGCAAAATATAGACTGGGAAACTCTACAGGATAAACCATCTAATTTCTTTAACAAATAAATCTCATGGACAGAAGAAGGAGGGGTTGAGGAGACATGGAAGGAGAACTTTTAAAAAGAGGCTTATGACTGTAATATGGAATGTTTTGAACCCTGATTCAAACAAATTGCCAATAAAATTATGAGATAATAGGGAAATTTAAGACTGATAGTTGATGATATTAAGAAAATTTCTTTATTGAAATATAGTTGATTAATAATGTTTTTTAATGTTTTAATTAAAATTTAAATTTCTGCTGTACAGCAAAGTGATTCAGGTATATATGTATATGCATTCTTGTTCATACTTTTCCATAACGGTTTATCACAGGATGTTTGATACAGTTCTCTGTGCTGTATGTAGGCCTTAGCTGTTTATCTATCCTATATATAATAGTTCGCGTCTGCTAATCTCAAACCCCACTCCACCCCTTCCCCCCCTGCTCTCCCTCAGGCAGCCGCAAGTGTATTCTTTGTGAGTGAGTCTGCTTCTGTTACCTAGAAATTCCATCTATGAGTGATCACACATGGTATTTGTTTTTCTCTTTCTGACTTGCTTCGAGTGGTATGATAATTCCTAGTTATAGCCACATTGCTGCATTATTTCATTCTTTTTTATGGCTGAGTAGTATTCCATCATTTGTACCACATCTTTATCTATTCATCTAATATGGAATCATTGTTAATTTATTGAGTTGTCACCTCGGGATTGTGATTATTTTTGTTAAGATTCCTATAATATAAATACATACTGAATCATTTACAGGTGAAATGTTTACTGTCGTGGGATTTCCTCAGGATACTCCAGTGGTAGTAGGAAGAGGATGGAAGTTTAGGTGAAATAAGATTGGCCATGAGTTCAAACTGGGTGATGGGCAATAAGAAATCCTTATAATCATCTTTTTTTGTATATGAAATTTTCCACAACAAAATTTTTTCTAAAAGTTGAAACATCCCATTTCAGTAAGGGTCTAGTGAAATGGTCTAATTCATATAGTACTGATGTAAGTACAGATTGGTACAGGATTTTTAAGGACAATTTAGCAGTGTCTATCCAAATGTCCAGGGAACATGCACTCTCACTCAGGAATTTCACTTTGGAGAATGTAACCTAAAGAAATACTCAACAAGGATGTGTCCTGTGACATTGTTGGTGATTGGAAGAAAATGGCAAATAATGACAACAGCCATCAATAGCGGATATTTCAATAAACTCAATAAACTACTGTTAGCATTTGCAGGAGTAGGCAAACACTTGCAATGTCTGTCAATAGGAGATGTTTAAATAAATGATGATATATCTATACAATGGATTGCCATGAAGCTATTAAAAATAATGAGGAAAGTTCATACCTGTGGTAAAATAAAAAATAAATATTTATTTTTTGTCTGTGGCTCAGAGTTCCTAAAACCCTTGTAATTTATTGTCTATTGTAAGTTAGTGAGATGACTCCAGATTGGGGGCTAGATAACTTCAGGATGGGGACCCATGGCCAAAGAAACCAACCACAAGATTAGAGGCTTAGAACTTCCAGCGCCTCCCCTCCCCCAATAGGGAGGAGAGAGGACCTGGAGATTGAGCTTCATCACCAGTGACCAGTGATTTAAACTATCTTGCCTACATAATGAAACTTCTATGAAAACCCCTACACAGCACAATTCAGAGAGCTTCTGAGTTGGCAAGCATATCCGGATCCCAGGAGGGTGTGAGTCCCAACCCTACGGGGGTAGAGGCTGCTGCACTCAGGACTTTCCAGATCTCCCCTTATATACCTAGTCACCTCACTGTTCGTTTGTATCCTTTGTAACAGTACATTAATGTTTTCTTGAGTTCTGTGGGTCGTTTCAGCAAATTATCAAATCTGGGGTGGGGCATGGGAATCCCTAGATTTGTAATTCACTGGGCAAAAGTGTAGTTAGCTTGGGCACCCCATTTGTAGTTGGCATCTGAAATAGGGAGTCCCTTCCAAAGTGGCTCAGATGGTAAAGAACCCACTCCAGTTTTTTGCCCGGAGAATCCCTTTGACAGAGGAGCTTGGCGGGCTACAGTCCATGGGATCACAAAGAGTCAGACACGACTAAGCAACTAACATTTCATTTTCATTTTCTGAACTAGGGGCAGTCTTGTAGGACTGAGCCCTCACCCTGTGGGATCTGACTTTAGGAAGTTGGTGTCAGAACTGAATTACACTGTTCATGTCTGAGAATTGTAAAATTGATTGGTGTCAGGAAAAAAAGACACAATGTGTATTGTCATAGAAAGATCGCCAAGACCTATTTGAGCTTATTTTTTTAATAGCAAATTTTAATTCATTGGGAAGAGTGCAAACTTTATTATTGTAAAACAAAATGTTTAGAAAGCCACAGTAAAAAAAAAAAACAAAACTGGTGCTGGCATAAAAGACAGACCCATAGTCCAGTGGAACAAAATACAGAGCCCAGAAATAAATCCTTACATTATGGTCAAATGATCTTTGAAAAGAGTTCCAAGGGGACTTCCCTGGTGGTCCAGTGGCTAAGACTATGCTCATATTGCAGGGGGTCTGGATTCTATCCCTCGTCAGGGAACTAGATCCCACATGCTACAACTAAGACCCAGTGCAGCCAAATTAATTAATAACTAATTTTTAAAAAACAGGTAAACCTAATTTTTTTTTAAAAAATGGACAAAAGACCTGAAGAGACATTTCTCCAGAGTAGATATACAAATGGCCAACAAACATATGAAATAATTTTCAATATCACAATCGTTAGAGAAACACAAATCAAAATGACATTGAGATATTATCTCACAACCCATTAGGATGACCACCAGAAAATAGCAAATTTTAATTCATTGGGAAGAGTGCAAACTTTATTGTTGTAAAACAAAATGTTTAGAAAGCCACAGTAAAAAAAAAAACAAAACTGGTGCTGGCATAAAAGACAGACCCATAGTCCAGTGGAACAAAATACAGAGCCCAGAAATAAATCCTTACATTATGGTCAAATGATCTTTGAAAAGAGTTCCAAGGGGACTTCCCTGGTGGTCCAGTGGCTAAGACTATGCTCATATTGCAGGGGGTCTGGATTCTATCCCTCGTCAGGGAACTAGATCCCACATGCTACAACTAAGACCCAGTGCAACCAAATTAATTAATAACTAATTTTTAAAAAACAGGTAAACCTAATTTTTTTTTAAAAAAATGGACAAAAGACCTGAAGAGACATTTCTCCAGAGTAGATATACAAATGGCCAACAAACATATGAAATGATTTTCAATATCACAATCGTTAGAGAAACACAAATCAAAATGACATTGAGATATTATCTCACAACCCATTAGGATGACCACCAGAAAAACAACATACAAAAAAAAAAAACAACCACAATTGTTGATGAGAATATGGTGATACAGCAACATTTCTGTGCTGCTGGTAGGAATGTAAAATGGTGCAGACACTATGTAAAGTAGTATAGAGATTCCTCAAAATAGAAATATTATATGATCCAGCAATTCCACTTCTGGATATATATTGAAAAGAATTGAAAGCAGAATCTCAAGAGATATTTGCACACCCATGTTCCTTGAAACATTATTCACAATAATCGAAAGGTGAAAGCCCAAATGTCCACCGATAGATGAATGAATAAAGAAAATGTGGTATATACATACAATGGAATATTATTCAGTCCTAAAAACAGAAATCCTGTCACATGCTACCACATGGATAAACCTTGAAGATGTTATGCTGAATGAAATAAATCAATCACCAAATGGCTAATACTGTGTGGTTTCACTTATATGAGATATCTAGAGTAGTCAGAATTATGGGAACAGAAAATAGAATGGTGGTTGCGAGAGATAGGGAAGGGGAAATGGAGAGTTGGTCTTCTGTGGATATAGAGTTTCGATTTTGCAAGCTAAAAAGTTCTAGAAATCTGTTACACAACGTGAATATAGTTAACATTATTGAACTGTACACCTAAAAATGGTAATGAGAGTAATGTTATATGTTTTTATTACAATTGTTAAAAATAATAAAACACTTAAAATTTAATCAGAGAGGTGTAAGACTTGTACGTTAAAAACTATTAAACATCACTGAAAGAAATCAATTAAGACTTACATAAATTAATTAAGACCTATCCCATGGTCACAACCCACCTCCCAGTGCAGGAGTCATAAGAGATGTGGGTTCAGTCCTTGAGTTGGGAAGATCCTCTGGAGGAGGGCACGGTAACCCACTCCAGTGTTCTTGCCTGGAGACTCTCATGGACAGAGGAGCCTGGTGGGCTATAGTCCATAGGATTGCAAAGAGGCAGACATGACTGAACTTAGCACGCATGCATTCCATGGTCACAAATTGGAAGACTTAATATTGATGGAATGGTAATAACAACCAAATTGATCTACAGGTTCAGTACAATCCCTATTGAAAGCTCTGATTTTCTTTTACAGAATGACAAACTGATCCTGAAATTCATATGAAAATACAAAAGGCTCAGAATAGACAAAACAATCTTGAAAAGGAAGAAAAATGTTGGAGGACACATACTTTTTGACACTACAAAGTTACAGTAATTAAATCAGTGTGGTAATAGTACAAAGAAAAATGGAATAGAATTGTGAGTCCAGAAATAAACCCATATGTTTATGGTCAACTGATTTTCTATTTTTCTTGAAGTATAGTTGTCTTAAAATATTATATTAGTTTTAAGTGTACAATATAGTTATTCAATAATTTTAGATTATACTTCTTATTGGTTTTGGTGGTTTAGTCACATGTCTGACTCTTGCAACCCCATGAACTGTAGCCTTCCAGGTTCCTCTATCCATGGGATTTTACAGGCAAGAATGCTGGAATGGGTTGTCATTTCCTTCTCCAGAGGATCTTCCAAACCCAGGGATCGAACCCAGATCTCCTGCATTACAAGCAGAATCTTTACCTACTGAGCTCCTAGTAGCTTCATATGAAGTTATTATAAAATACTTCATATTGAGTTATTATCAAATATTGGTTCTATTCCCTGTGCTATAAATTATATCCTTGTAACTATTTTATACCGAGTAGTTTGTACCTCTTTATCCCCTTTACCTATCTTGCCCCTCCTCCTACCCCTCTTTCCCTGAACTCCCTGGTAACCACTAGTTTGTTTTCTGCATCTCTGGGTCTGTTTTTGTTTTGTTATAATCTTTTGTTTTATATTTTATTAATTAAAAAAAATCTTTGGCCTCACTGTGTGGCATGTGGGATCTTAGTTTCCTAACCAGGGATTGAACCTGCACACTCTGCATTAGAAGGTGAAGTCTTAACCACTGAACCACCAGGGAAGTTCCATAGTCAGGAGATTCTTCCAGGAAGCAGGAGAGAGGGAGAGGGAGACAGACAAGAATGGAAATCCAATAGAGAGCCCATTATGGATTGGTGACCACTGTGAACTGGTTGATACCCCTCTTTCCCTGAACTCCCTGGTAACCACTAGTTTGTTTTCTGCATCTCTGGGTCTGTTTTTGTTTTGTTATAATCTTTTGTTTTATATTTTATTAATTAAAAAAATCTTTGGCCTCACTGTGTGGCACGTGGGATCTTAGTTTCCTAACCAGGGATTGAACCTGCACACTCTGCATTAGAAGGTGAAGTCTTAACCACTGAACCACCAGGGAAGTTCCATAGTCAGGAGATTCTTCCAGGAAGCAGGAGAGAGGGAGAGGGAGACAGACAAGAATGGAAATCCAATAGAGAGCCCATTATGGATTGGTGACCACTGTGAACTGGTTGTCATTCCTCTTGAAGCTCCCTGAGCAACGATGCAGAGTATATGCCTCAGACAGGCTCTCAAAGACAGGAGCCTGCGGCATTCATTAACCAGTTCCCATCTCCACCAGCCATGGATGCCCTAGGGATAACTTGCACCCCTGTAGAAGCTTCCATCTGGGATGCTTGAGAAACACCCTAGGGCACAGAAGTGGAGAGTAGTAGAGGTGGGTGTTTGCGGTGAGACCCCAACAGCCATGGGAACTGTCTGCTGCACCTGCTGCAGAAATCCACGGTGGGCCAAAGGGAGGTCGCACAGAACACAGAAAGTGTCTTCTTAGAGGGTTACTCAGACTGGGAACCTGAATAGGTGCAGCAAGCAGAAGAAATTCAAGAAATGCGATTGGACAAGTAAGCTGGGGTCAGAGGGTTCATTGTGAAGAATCTGATAAGCCAGGTTACAAAGTTTAAACTTGATTTGCCAGTCTCTGGAAGTTAATGGTGCTCAACAAATATTTATTGAATGAATGAATGCTAATGACAGATGCACCTGGGCCAAACCAAAGCTACTGAGATTTAGAATGTGGAAAATTAGCTGTATGACCTCTAACCTCGTTAATCTTCCATTTCTCTCTCTCACTACCTTGACAATAACCCTTCTTCACAGGGCTGTGTTGAGAAATTAGATGCAATCAAACCCATATGGCCACTAGAAATGTGGACTCAATAAATGTCAGCCGCTCTACCCTTGCCCCCATGATGACCCAAAGCCAAGTAATAAAACTGAGCTACCCACCAGCTAGAGACAATGAAGTTTGCTCCTGGGATCTGTTTACAGAAGATGAATGTTGGCATTTCTGGCTATATTGGTCCTCGTGGAAAAAAATTAGTGGTATTGGTAACCACTTCCTTTGACCAAAAGGGAATCCAACTGCTGCTTTAATTAAAGGACAGAGTTGAAACTATCCTCCCAGGGAAATTACAAATTCAGAAATTGATGCTTATAGGAACTTATAGCATTTTTTCCTTTGTATTTAAATATGGAAACATCCTCCAATCAATATGCTGTTGACTGGGTTTATCTGTCTCTGCTATATTGCATTTCTCCCCCATTCTGAAAGCTTTTCTTTTCTTTTTTTTTCTGCACCACGCAGCATGGAGGATCTTAGTTCCCTGACCAGGGATGGAACCCACAGCCCCTGCAGTGGAAGCTCAGGGTCTTAACTACTGAACTGCCAGGCAAATTCCACCATTCTGAAATCTCGTTGTTGTACAGTTGCTCACTCACATCTGACTCTTTGCGGCCTCATGGACTGCAGCACACCAGGCTTATCTGTCCTTCACCATCTCCCAGAGTTTGCTCAAACTCATGTTTAATAAGTCTGCAATACCATCCAACCATCTCATCCTTTGTTGCCCCCTTCTCCTCTTGCCCTTAATCTTTCCCAGCATCAGGGTCTTTTCCAGTGAGTTGGCTCTTGGCATCAGGTGGCCAAATTGTTGGAGCCTTAGCTTCAGCGTCAGTCCTTCCAATGAATATTCAGGGATGATTTCCTTTAGGATGGACTGGTTGGATCTCCTTGCAGTCCAAGGGACTCCCAAGAGTCTTCACCAGCACCACAGTTCAAAAGCATTAGTTCTTCAGCACTCAGCCTTCTTTATGGTCCAACTCTCACATCCATACATGGCTACTGGAAAAACCATAGCTTTGACTAGACAGACCTTTGTTGGCAAAGTGATGTCTCTGCTTTTTAATACACTGTCTAGATTTGTTATAGCTTTCCTTTCAAGGAACAAGCATATTTTTAAATTTCATAGCTACAGTTACCGGTGGCAGTAATTCTGAAGCTCCAGAAAATGAAGTCCATCACTGTTTCCATTTTTTCCCATCTATTTGCCATGAAGTGATTGGATTGGATGCCATCATCTTAACAGAGGCCAAGATGCTTGTGAACTCTGCTTGATGGAAAACCCTTGCACTGGCTGGCTGTGGTCACTGAAAACGCTCAGTCCCTCCCAGTGGACAAAGATAGTGGTGGCCTCAAGAAGGTAGGGACAGTGTCTTCAAAACATGAAACAAAGGTGGGAGAAAAAGCAGCAGCTTGAGGTGAAGGATTAGGTGAAGGACTGAGAAATCATAGGAGCTGGACACTCAACTCATCTATTTGAAAACATATCCATTTCCCCATGACAATCGGTCACAAAGACAAACAGTAATGAGTCATACCAGTGACACACCAAATTAAAAAAAAAAGAAAGAAAGAAAAACGTAGAAGGGATGTTGGAAAACTGAGTAAACACAGACTTTGTCCAGGAAGGAAATGCCAGAGTTAAGAAGTCTCAGTGGGAAGCACATTAGCTCCCAGCCTGGAGTGATTCATAACTGGAGTAGGAATTGCAAGGTGAGAATCTGGTCATCTGCCTGTTCATTCATTCATTCATTTCATTCAACAGTTATCAGCTATCTGTCAATCACGCTCTGCAAGAAGCAGCAAGAGTACACACGTGGAAAAGACACAATCCCTGACCTTGAGAGCAGCTGTGAAAGAAAGGGAAACAAAGATGTCACTGATAATTGCCATAAAGTGGAACAAGGGCAAAAAGATAAAGACTTGTATAAGATAAAGTGTGTGACACAAGGAGGAGGGAGAGGGACCAGAAAAGGTTTCTCAGAGATAGAGCCGAATCTTAAAGGAGAGGTGGAGTCCCCCAGGCAGCAGGTAGTTGTGCCGTGTGGAGGGACAGGAGTTCTAAGGAAGAGGAAAATGGTACATTTAAGAACAAGATGTCTTTGGGACTTCCCTGGTGATCCAGTGCCTTCCAGTGCAGGGGCCCCCAGGTTCGATCCCTATTTGGGACCCTAAGAGCAGCAGCGGGGCAACTAAGCCCGAGCGCCACAAATAGAGAAAAGTCCACGTGCTGCAAGTAAAGATCCCACATGCTGCAACTAAGACCTCACAGAGCCAAAAATAAATTTAAAAAAAATTTTTTTAAAGAACAAGATGTCTTTGGGGACAGCATGGAGTTGATAAAGCTAAAGCCTACAAGGAAGGCAGAGAGGTGGGTAGAGACCAAAAGTGGGAAGATCTCCTTTGTGGGAGAGGAGTCTGGACTCCATCCTGGAGGTGTGAGGAGCCACCGGGTGGGGGTGGGGGCTGGGGAAGGGTTTGAACAGAAGAGTGATACTATCTCAATTGTGGTTGCATGCCTGCTCATTCGCTTCCCGTCATGTCTAACTCTTGTGACCCCATGGACTATACCCACCAGGCTCATCTGTCCATGGGATTCTCCAAGCAAGAATATTGGACTAGATTGCCATGCCCTCCTCCAGGGGATCTTCCCCATCCAGGGACTGAACCCCGGTCTCCTGCTTTGCAGGCGGATTCTTTATTGCTGACCCACCAGGGAAGCCCCATTTGTGGTTAGGAAATATATGATACCTTCCTATTAACCATCCTTGAGGGACAACCTGAAAGGGATTGAAAGGTGGGAGAAGGATGGTCTGTTCAGACGGTTTATATGAGCAGCCAGTGGCGAGAACTTGGAGACTGAGTTTAACTCCAGTCCCCAAAGGGCACTGTGGCCAGGAAGAATTCCTAGCTGCCAAGTCACTTAAGCCTCTTACAGGATCAAATTCCTCATCCTTAAAATGAAGAAAATGTGAGTCACCAACAAGGTCCTCCCTTGCAGAGAGCATGGGACTGTTCATCAGGCCCTCTCTCCGCAGACAGTGGGACCTCACCACGGACCCTAGAAGGGGTGCAGCCAGGTGTGAAGAGGTGCTGAGGCGGGAGCCCTCCCTCTGCCCCACTCCCAGTGTCAGTCCAGCCCCCAGGCCCCAGCTCCTTTCTTTTTCTCTTCAGAGGAATTGTTGAGGCCACAAAGAGGAAGCAAAGTGGAGAGTCCTCTTAGACGCCCAGGTCAGCGTCTAAGCTCCTGCCAGCCCTGGGTTGATTGAGTCACAAGGAGTCACACGGGCGTATCCTCAGCTTTGAAGCCACAGGGGCCTCTAAGCAGCGCCACTTGGAGCTGTCATGCTTGCCCGTGTCTCCCTTGAAAAGCTCTAGTGAGCAGCAGAGAGAAAGGTTTAATGGATCTCAAACACACACACACACACACACACACACACACACACACACACACAATATCTCATCCCCAGTTTTGGATTAAGGAGCTCTGTGATTTTGGACATGTTAATTGTGTGTGTGCTTAGTCGCTCAGTCGTGTCCGGCTCCTTGTGAGCCCATGGGCTGTAGCCCACCAGGCTCCTCTGTCCATGGGGATTCTCCAGGCAAGAATGCTGGAGTGGGTTGCCATGACCTCCTCCAGGGGATCTTCCCAACCCAGGGATCGAACCCAAGTCTCCCTCACTGGAGGCGTATTCTTTACTGTCTGAGGCACCAGAGAGGCCCGAGTTAGTTCAACGCGCTCAATAAATCCATGCAGGGGACAACCCGGGCGGTTCGCCGACGGCTTCCTTGGACACCTGCCCTCTCCGCACGGCCACATCGCCTTTC
>SJYC01074709.1:0-51918 GCA_006408675.1 Madoqua kirkii
TCACTGGAGGCGTATTCTTTACTGTCTGGGCACCAGAGAGGCCCGAGTTAGTTCAACGCGCTCAATAAATCCATGCAGGGGACAACCCGGGCGGTTCGCCGACGGCTTCCTTGGACACCTGCCCTCTCCGCACGGCCACATCGCCTTTCCCCGCACCTTTTCCTTCTTGGTCCCAGGCGCCGCCCTGACTCAGGCTGGCGGGACTGCGGAGGGCCGGGCGGCGGAAGGTAGGCTGTGGCCCAGGGCGCCCCCGCGCGCTCCCTCTCCGCCGCTCTCGCCTCCTCGGCCGCGCGGCCCCGCGCTCGGGAGCAGAAAGCCTGTGCGGTCTGCGCCGGCGGCGGCGGGAGCTGCGCAGCGGGACTGGCCGGGAAGGTGCGAGTCGGGCCCACGGAGGCCGCCTGCGAGGTTGGCTGCTTCGCAGGCCCGCTCCGCGGGCGCTCTCGCAGCCTCCCAGCTGCCCGCGCCGCCCAGAGGCGCCCGCGAGGCTCCGCCCCCGCCGCGGCTCTCCAGACGTCGGAGCCCGGGGGCCGCCGGGCACGGAGCCCTGGCCGCAGACCGCGGGCTCCTCGCGTCCTGCCCCCGGGGGCGGACCCAGGGCCCCGGGCCCCCCGCCTCCGCCGCCGCCGGTGGCCGCTGACGTCAGGGAGGCGAAACCCAGAAGAAGAGGAAAAAGGCTCGAGGGCGGAAGGGGAAAAAAACTTTATTATTATTATTTTTTCCCTTATTTTCTATCTGGAGCAGAAGTGAAGAGCAGGCGACTGCGTCAGCGCGGAGAGAGCCGGGAGCGACCCCAACCCGCTGCGCGCGGAGGCGCTGGGCCCCCGGAGGCCCGAAGGGGCGCCCGGCATGTGGGACCCCCAGGACTTTGAGCGCCACTGGCGGGCCGAGTTCCCTGGGGAGGAGGTGCCGGTTATGCAGCTGGACTCGGTGCTGGACATGGAACGCGAGCTGGAGCGCAGCAAACTCAAACTGAAGTGGCTGCAACAGGTGCTGGCCGAGGAGAAGTTCAAAGCCGTCTACCTGCAGGCGGCCCTGGAGAAGCGGGACCTCGCTGCGGGCGCCCGGAGGGCGGACTCGGCGACTGCGGGGGGGCCTCCGCTGAGGAGCCGGAGCCGGCGCCGGCCCGACCGGAGCGGGAGCCGCCGCCGCGACCGCAGCGCGAGGAGGAGGGCGCAGCGGGCGGCGGTGATGGAGACTCCCGGGGACCCTCGCTCCCTGACCTGGCGGTGGCCGCCAAGACCGAGAGTCCCCCCTACGCGTGCCTGGACCTTCCCACGTGGCCCGCGGCGGCGGGGGCCGGGGGCGCGGTGCGCAGCCTGACCGCCGCCATCCACCAGCAGCTCCTGCATCCTCGCCTCCTCTTCAGGCCCCGGGAGGACTGCGCGCCCCCCGGCCACCATGACACGGCTCCCAGCGCCGGGAGAGAGGAGCGGTCCGCCGGGCTCCGCGCGGGGCGGGGCTCGGAGGAAGGCGAGGCGGACGCCGCCTCGGGCGCGGACGATGGGGGCGACAGCAGTGACCACGATTTCGAGATGGTGGATCTGAACGAGAAATTCGCCCTCAGCCAGTTGCTTGTGGCCCCTTGCCGGCCCGGGACCTGCGATGAGGCCGAAAAGCCGGCGCGGGCATACGGTTCCCATCGCTGGATGCACCTGATCCTCGGGGGCCGGCGGCAGGTGCGCGGGAGTCGGGACCTGGAACAACTGGAGGCAGAGGCCAAGGACGGGCGGGGCTCGCCCCCGGCGGCAGAGGAGCCCCCCCGGCGTCGGGCTCGCGAGCACCTCCCCCAGTGGCGGCGCAAGAGGTTCCTAGGGCTGCCCGAGCGGGACTCGCCCAGCCACAGCTCGCCCGAGAGGGGCAGTGACTGCAGCCGCAACAGCTCCGACCACGAGGACGGCTCCTTTGCAGGTAGGCGCACCCGTGCGCATCCTCGCCTCTTGTATCCTGTATCTTGAATCCCCCACCCCTTCCTGGCACACCCTGATGGTCCTGTTTGGCCTCAGGCGTCTGAGCAGAAGGGAGATAAGATTTAAGTGTTTACCTTGAAGGCACTTGTAGAACTTAAAAAAAAAAGATGGTGCAAAGTGGATTTCGGTTGGGCGAGTTTAAGAAAATAAACATTACGACGATGACAGGGGACGGAAAGATTATGCCCTCGACCACACCGTGGGAGGAATCTATCCCTTGGGACCTCAGCCTTTCGACTTCATTGCAGCATCACCGCCACCCCCACCTCCAACTCATCCTCGCAGGTCGGCTAGGTTCCCCGGCGCCACAACTGATAGGATATCCTTCCCTGCACAGACTCCAGCGGTTCCCATTTCCCCAGATTCCTCGATATGAAAGTCTCAAACTTCCACTTAATTTTTTGAACCGCTCTCGCATCTTCTCCAGCCTGTAGCTTGTGTTCTGGCCAAAATGAAGGAAGCTCTCACGGTGGGAAAGATCCATTACCCTCACCACCCCGTTCCTTTGCTGTCTGTCCTCTTCCTAGAAGGCAGCGCCTGTTCTGTCAGCTTCCTAGGAGCCTCAGTGGCAAGGGGAGGGCTTAGAATCATAGAGTTTTTGAGCTGGCGGAATGGCCAGAGATCATGCCTACAGCCAGGCCTTCATTTGATAAAGGAGGAAACCTAAGCTCAGAAAGATTAAGTGCTTGTTGCAGCCAGGTGGGACCTCCCCTGGGGCCTCTTGTCATTTTCTTGTTTCTCCTCATATATGCCCTCTCTTCTGAGGACAGGACCTGGGCTTAGCCATCTTGTGGTGGAATCTCCTTTCAGGGGTCATCATGGTGCCTTGCATATCAGTTCAGTTCAGTTGCTCAGTCGTGTCTGACTCTTTGAGACACCATGAATCGCGGCATGCCAGGCCTCCCTGTCCATCACCAACTCCCGTAGTTTACCCAAACTCATGTCCATTGAGTCGGTAATGCCATCCAGCCATCTCATCCTTTGTCATCCCCTTCTCCTGCCCCCAATCCCTGCCAGCATCAGAGTCTTTTGCTCAATACCTATTTATTGAATAAATGGATGATTACATTGAATTGAATGTAGTCTTCTGGCCACCCAGCTCCCTACAGATCAGGAATGAGAAAGGGGCCCAAGAGGAAAAGACAGATAGAAATGTGGGCTGTCTTGTGACCAACCCTCTGTTGCCCCAGGGACTGTCAGAGTCTCCTCAGCCATAGGGAAAGCATAAAATGTCCTCTGGTTGGGTCAAGCCAGGAACTTAAGATGTTTTCCCTGTTCAGTGAAGGATTAAAAAAAAAAATCACTAATGCTGGGATTCTTCCAAAATCTCCATTATTAGATCTTATCTGGGTGAGCCTGCATTTGAATGAAAAACTGTCCACTTTGCTAAAAGCACATTTGGAAGGGCCATCAAGTCATCTGTTGTGATCAATTACGCTTATTCATTAGCAGAGATTGGCTGCTTCTCCCACAGGCAATGCTTTTGCTGCCCATGCTAGTAACATATTTATGTGCCCCCTTTAACTTAGAGTCTGAAGATTTCATTCTAGTGCTAAGTTCCAAATGCCCTCCATAGAGACTACCCAAGGGGTCCCGGGCAGCTTTAGAGCTCGCTGCAATCCCGTCTCGCCCCGGACCCACATCAGTCACTCTGCCAGGTGTGCCTGATGCACTGCTTTTCCCCCAGGTAGGGGTTTGATTTCTGTGCTCTCCTCTGACCTTAAGGGCACTCTAGCACATAGAGCACCTTGATTCAGATTGGGAACTAATTCCCTCTGCCCTAACAGTTTACAAGAGGTGGTCTCTCTGGGTGGACCAATGATAAAAAAAAAAATTTCCCTTCCTCTGAACTGAGGACTCCAGCCAGGGCACATGTCTGGCATGCGTGGCATTGGCCTATGGTGCCTGGGCTGGTTTTCAGGCTCCATCCAGGACCCTTCTGCAGGGCAGGCTTGTGTAGGGAGCCCTTGGAAAGCTGCGTGTCAGGGCCCTGCCTCCTGTCTCCCAAACCTCCCCAGTGAGGGAGCTAATAGAGGTGGACATGCATATTCATACAGTCATGCAACACATCCATGCACGCCTATAACAGGTATACACACGTGCACGTGGTCACATAC
The DNA here is from genome assembly GCA_006408675.1 of Madoqua kirkii. NCBI lineage: Eukaryota > Metazoa > Chordata > Mammalia > Artiodactyla > Bovidae > Madoqua > Madoqua kirkii. The sequence continues at coordinate 4,085 of SJYC01074709.1, forward strand.
AAGTGTCACGTGCACAGAGTCTAGGCAGAAGAGCCTTCAGACATACAGAGGGTGCTAGAGTGGAGAGGTTCAAGGACAGGCTTTTCCAGCTGTGGTGACAGCCAGCCCGCTGGAATCGGTGTGATGTGGAGAGAAGGCGTCATAGGCCTTGTCTGGCTGCCTGCCCTTGGCCTTCCCTGCTTCACTTCTCTCCATAGCTCTTGCCAAATACCACCTCAGATGCTACAGTTTTGCACGTGGATCTTATTTATTCACTCTCTCGTGTAAAATGCAAGCTCCAAAGGGCAAGGATTTTTATCTTTCATCCACTGACATAGCCCCAAAGCCTAAGAGTGTCTAAAACATAATAGGTGTTCCATAAATATTTGTTGAGTGATAGTTGTTTTTTTTTTAAATGGAATGGAATAGCATGGAAAACATCAGAGTGCATTGCACACAGTAATGGTGAGTAGTAGTCTGCTTTAAAACTTTGTTTAGTTCTGTATACTTGTGAATGTATACTGGGTGCTGATGTAGAATGTATTTCATGCTAAGGGCTGGGTCTAAAGATTTGAAAATGCTGATAAAGACCATGGGCTCTGAAGCTAGACTGCTTTTATGACCTTGGGAGAAGTTATTTGAATTTTCTGTGCTTTGGTTTTCTCATCAGTTAAATGGGACTAATAAACACAGATGACATCATACTATTGATACGAAGAATAAATGGGATATCATTTCTAGAGGGCTTTGAACAGGGCTTGCCAATAGTAAGTACCCATAGTATTAACAAACTACAACTAACTACAACTCTGGGTCATTTTCCTTGAGTCAGTGATTCAGAGCTTTCCACTCTGAGATCATTCTGGATCACAGGTGGTTTGGGTTTTTGTGTGTATGTTTTTTTTTTTCCCCTAGCCAGGCTCTGACTCTTTCTAGAACCTTCCAGAAACAGGGCAGGATCCAGGGCAGGGTGGTGATCTTGGCTTATGAGGCTCTCTGGCTGGATTGGCTCTTAAGCTCCTCCCTCTCTACCAGGAATCATGCCCATTGTCACTACTCAGAGAGCCTCACCCAATCGGGTTTTATTGCACAATTCAGGCTTTGCCTTCCTCTCAGAGTTTCAGGAGAGAGAGCACAGGAGACCTCACATAAAAAGGCCCAAAGGCAGAAGTGCCTTCCTCCTTAGAAAAGGGTAGTTTTCTCTTAGCTGAGGGGCAGACCTCCCATACCAAAACACATTTGAGTTTGTTCTATACATAATAGACAAATCAGGGTTTGAGTTAGAATGCCAGCTCTTCTTTTTTTATTTTTTAAAAGTGTTTATTTATTTGGCTGCCACAGGTCTTAGCTGCAGTGCATGGCAAGGTAGATTCTTACCCCCTGGACCATCAGGGAAATCCCTAGAATACCAGTTCTTTTAGTATCTTCCAGTTAGCATCTTATTGCCCTGTTGGTACTGAGGCCATGGATGGCATGAATGAAGGTGGTGATGTGAATGCGGGTGGGGGTGGGGGCTGCAGAGCTAGAATCAGCTGTGTTGGGTCACATGTGCTGTGAAGACAGACCCATGTGTGTGCCCAGGCTGAGCCCCGCAGCAGGTGTGAGGCCGTGAACGAGCTGCTGGCCTTTCTACATCTCAGTCTCTATTAACAGAAATAACAAGAATAGCTAACGCTTCCTGAGGGCTTGTTTTGTGCCTGTTCCTGTTCTAAGCATTTTATACATGTTAACTCATGTATACCAGATACCAGTTTCATAAGACAGGCCCTATTACTGTTTCCATTTTATGTATGAGAAGCATGAGGCTCAGAGGGCTTAAATAAATCTGCACAAGGTTACCCTAAGTGGCACTTAGGATTTGAATACACGCAGTCTGACTTGCAAGTCTGTGCCTTTAAACACCAAGCTATACTGCCCCCAATGATAGCACTTACATCTCAGGGTAGTTATGAAAATGACATACAATAATATACTTAAAGAGTTGACTTTATTCACACACTGACCTTTAAATGCATATGTGTGTATATATGTGTATTCATTATTATTTTGTCACTAAAGTCCCCAACAGATCCCAGTTCATCTGCTGAGGTTAGCTATGAGGGCTGCAGCTTGCCTATGGGACTCCTTGTGGACTTGGCCTCACAGTGAGCAGTCTGCGTGCTGGATTTTAGGTATCCCCGCCTCAGCTGGGAGCTCTTGGGCTGCCAACAACTGCCCAGCCACGTGTGGAAGCCCTGATATTTTCACTTTCATGTTGGCACGCTTCTGTATCACCCCTGCTATCTGTCACCCTGGGTGACATGTCCTTCTTCAAAGTTTATGTGTCCCTTCTGTAGACTATGGCTTCCCCTGTCCCACACATGGACCAAAGTGCCCTCTCCCAGCAAAAGCCCATGTCAGGCATCCTTTTGACTGGAGGCACCATTCATCTGGTATTCAGATTGTCGTTCAGATGACAAAGTAAATATCATTAATATTTTAAATTGGTAGCATTTTTTTTTTTTTTGCTTGCATTAAACTTGGCTTAGTGGAGGACAAGCAGTCTTATTTTTGCCGGCCCTCAAAAATCCTTCGTTCATTCACTCATCCATTCCACTCGACAAGGATTTATCTGGGTTTTGCTTTGTGCCAGGTCTGTGTTAAGGGTCAAGACTGAAAAAATTGGTGACCTACCCTCAAGGTTCTTGTTGGCCTTTTTGCTTCTAGGGTAGAAACGTTTTTGCTTCTTCTTTTTAGATAAAGGAACAACTTTCCAGCAGGTAACTTTGTTAAATCCTGAAATGAGTGACTAAGTAAGGCCTGTCATTTAGAACCTCAGTGACATGCAAGGGCCTCAAATAAGATCTTAGATTTGGTCTGAGAGTCCTCCTGCGCCTCCCCAGGCAGATGAAGATCCTCGAGCCCTAAAAGTAATAGCCTCAGGGTCACACGGTCATGACCCTCAAGCAGGGTCTAGGAGCCAGATCGGGGCTCTTTCCATTGTAGCCGATGGTCTTTTCTTTCTTGGAATTTAAAGCCAAAAATGCTTAAGATGTGAATCCTGTCAAAATCATAGTAACAGGCACAGCAGACTCTCATTTAACCTCATTTAGTGGGTAGAACGGAGAAGGCAATGGTACCCCACTCCAGTACTCTTGCCTGGAGAATCCCATGGACAGAGGAGCCTGGAAGGCTACAGTCCATGGGGTCTCTGAGGGTCAGACACAACTGAGCAACTTCACTTTCACTTTTCACTTTCATGCATTGGAGAAGGAAATGGCAACAGACTCCAGTGTTCTTGCCTGGAGAATCCCAGGGACAGGGGAGCCTGGTGGGCTGCCGTCTATGGGGTCGCACAGAGTCGGACACAACTGAAGTGATTTAGCAGCAGTAGCAGCAGCAGTGGGTGGAAGTTATTCTTCCCACTCTGTAGATGATATGTGTAGGCTGGAAGAGGTGAAGACATTTACCCAACCTCAAACAGCTTGTGGTGGAGACAGCATGGAACTTGGGTCAGTCTTACGAAGCTGACACTTTCTAGCTTCCAGTATGTAAGGCTTTCCTGGGCCTGTCGTAGATTTCCAGATTTCTCTACTTGGGAGGCCCTGGCATCAGATTCTGCCAGGCTACCAAGAGGGACTTGTTATTCTTAATCTTCATGGGAAATAGATTTCCTACTAGGTACTCACGTTACCTAGTTTATTTGTAACATGATAGGTTATTTTCTCTCTTCCCGTTAGTGACTAATGAGATTTTTGCTTCAAGAAGAATTCTTGTGTTCAGTGGCTGTGTCTGAATGTCTTAACTCAAAATTTTCAGCCTTGGATGTGATAAAGTAATTCCCCCCCCACATTCCCTGTTGTGGAGAGATATTAAAAAAACTGTTAACAGATACAGGAGCTGGTAGCTGGCTACAATTCATTTGTAACTGAAGTGACATGGATGGCATCACTGTTTGCTTGGTTTTCTAATACATGGTGCACCATCTTAGCACCAGCCAACCAGGCAGATGTGAGTGAACTTGTTCACAATGTCTTCCTCCTCTACAAGTAGTAAATGCACTCAAGCCTGAAAACTTTTCCATTCCTCTGATCTGTTATTCTTTGGATGAAGAGTCTATTCACAAAGCAGTTGGCTCTATATTTAACTCTGGATCTTTGTGTATGTGTGTGTGTTGTTGTTTTTAATTAATTTATTCGGCTGAGTTGGTTCTTAATTGTAGCATGCAAGATCTTTTAGTTAGAGCATGTGGGATCTAGTATCCCTATCAGGGATCGAACCCAGGCCCCCTGCACTAGGAGCTCAGAGTCTTAACCACTGGACCACCAGGGAAGTCTCTGGATCTTTGTGTTTTGAAGTCAGGATCTTCATACCTTTTCCTGGCTTTGAAAGAATGGTACAAACACTTTCCGCATCTGAAGAATGGGCTGGATGTTGCCTAGCTTGCAGGGTATGGCTTCCCTTGGACAAGTTACTCTAAGCCCCAGTTCCTTGTCTGCCAAATGGGGGTGATCATGATAAGACTATATGATACTCTTGTCATGAAGCTACATTCAGATAATGTGTGTAGAGTCCGTAAGCACACACAGGGCACATAAGTATTTAATAAGTCTTAGATGGTGTTATTGTTACTGTCTTAAGTCCAGGGATTTTCAGTCAGCTGTCCCAGGCCACAGCTCACACTTATATTTCTTCATGGAACGAAGTTCCCCAAGCCTCTTCATCTGCCTCTTCTCTCCTTTCTTACCTTGCTCCAGGTCCAGTGATGCTTTGCTCCTTCAGAGGGAACAAATCTGTGGTCCCTAATCCTTCCCCAATCACGCCCTGTCTCCGCTGCAAAACCATCATCTGTCTTCTCCTTACTTCCTGTTCTCTACCCTCTTGGCTTCAGCCAGTGCTCATTCTTGTCAGTGTCTTTTCCAATGCTTTTTCTGGCATTTGAGATGCCTCCCTCCTTCTCTTCCCCAGTTGTGAGTCCTTCCTTTAAGGCCTGGCTTTTTCTATGGAAACTTGTATTAGTTAAGATATGAGTTTGCTGCATTCAACAAAACCCCCAAAAAGCAAGAGAGAGGTTTATTTGTCTCTCATATAAAGGAATTCTAGAGACAGACAGTTCAGGGAGAGAATGGCGAGCCTATAATTGTCAGGAATCTATGTTTCTTTTTGCTTTTCTGTCTCAAGTTTCCTCATGGTCCAAAATAGCTACTGGAAATCCAGCCATCACCTTCTTGTTTCAGACATGAATTAGAAGAAAGGGAGAAAGGACATAAGACTGAGTAGCAGTTGTTGGTCTGCCTTTTAAGGCACTTTCCTAGAAGCTTCTCTTGATAGTTTTTGTTTAGATTTCACTAGCCATCTCTAGCTACAAGGGAGGCTGGGAAATGTAGTATTTTATCTGGGCATATGGCCACCTCAAATAAAATAGGGTCTCTGTTGCAAAGAAAAATGGAAGAATTGATATCGAGTAGGCAACTAGCAGCTTCTGGCACAAGCCTTTTCCAAGTACTCCAACCCATCTTGTGGTTCTTAGAGTGAGCCCCATACTCACACAATTGTTTTATTATTGTGCCATCTATTGATTCAGTGACCCATTGAACAAATAACAACTGAACCACTGCTCTGTGCAAGGCACGATGCCTTTTATATGTTTTCTGTGAAGTGTTGCTCTCAAACTAAGAGGTTAGCTGGCTCCTCGAAAGCAGGGATCATGCCTTATCCTTTTTCTCCCTCACAACAGTATCTATCTTTCACAAGGTGGGTGCACAGCAGGTACTTGATGAGTTGTTGTTTAGTCACTAAGTCGTGTCCGACTCTTTGCCACCCCATGAACTGTAGCCCGCCAGTCTCCTCTGTCCATGGGATTTCCCAGGCAAGAATACTGGAGTGGGTTGCCATTGCCTTCTCCAGGGAATCTTCCCTTGATAAGTAGCCAGTTGATTTTCTAAGTCCCAAAGGAGAAGCTCAGTGTAGACTTAAATTCCAGCATGGTACTGTGCCCGACGATTCTGGTTATGTAAGATTTGTTTGGGGTTCAGTCTGGTTTTGAGGAACCATAGCAAGAGTGGGACCTGGGTCACCTCTAAACATCAGGGCTGGGTGTTGTGGCCACACAAACTTGACCAGGTGTTGGGGTGGATTTGGCTATTTAGAAAACGATTCTGTTTGGATTCTAAGCTAGAATTATAAGCAGAAATGTCTGTGCCCGATTGACTTTCTTTACCACTGCTCTGTCTGTGTAGCTGCTTTTTCCATTGCGTGAATCGCTCCTGTTATTTCTGCACTGCAGAGCTGCAGAGTAAATCTGCAGTCTTTCTGCAGTGAGCAGAGCTTTGGTTCATGTTCCTGTCTTTCCATCTGATCCCTGCTCTTGTCTGCCTGAGATAAGACTGTCTGAAGGGAGGCTGCCTAGAGCTTATGTCACGTCTTGCGGCTGCTGCGAAAAATGATTGTTTCAAAATTTTTATTGACACTTAGGAAGAAAGAAACTGGAAGATATTTTGCTTCTACTACCTGCAAGGCACTGTGTTAGATGCTTAACCTATGTGATCACATTTAATAGTCAGAATAGTCTACTGTTCTTTTCTTACTATAAAGAGGCAATACTATTCTCTGTTTTGCAGTTGAGGAAACAGACCTGTTAACCAACAAGCCCAAGTTTGCTTAGGGCTAAGTGGTGGGATTGTTTACTCTCCCATCCGAATAATTAACTAATTAATCACTTTTACTGAGAGAGAATTCACACGCCATAAAATTCACCTGTTTAAAATGGACAGTCATATTTTGTACTATATTCACCAAGTTGTCTAATCATTACTGTATAATTCTAGACCATTTCCACCAGTCAAGTAGGACTGTTTTGAGTCCGGGCTTCTCCTACAGCTGTGCCGTTTCCTCTTCTAATTTGCCACATGCAGTGATTTAAAATAACTAGACCGGATTTGGGGGAACTTCAGGGCTAGTTTGGGTGAGATATGTACATAAAAAGAGCATCGCAGGGGCCAGAATAATCCCTCACTCCTGCCCTGGGGATGTGATTGACGTGGTGAGAGGCACTCTTATACTGACCTGTATCTTATTTGTCTCTGTAGCCCCAGAATGTCATAGTTCTTGATATATAGGAGGTGCTTATAAATGTTCATGAATATGCAGAGGTTTATTCCATTACCTCTAATCTATATCACTTCCATAACTTATTGTTCTGCCTTAGCCTTTCTCCTCCAGCCCCAGTTATCTTCTGCATTAAAGACAAAGTGATTATTCTAGCCCCTAAATCGAATGAGATTAGACAGACTGAAGTGATCATACTGGCTGGCTGGTCCTTTAAAAGACTTTCCCCCAAGTCCTACCTAGCAACTGCTACTTCCATGCTATTGGCTCACACTGAGTAGTATGGCCTGAGTTGCCAGGAAGGCTTAGAGAATCAGAATTTTCAGTCTTCAGCATCTATAGTAAAGAATGTTAACGGAGAAGGGGAACTGTGAATGGCTTTTGGAAAACCAGTGCAGAGTTGGCCCCACAATCCTTGCCTGAACTTGCACGTTCATTTGAACAGTTATAGAATGGATTAAAATGATTTGCCTCTCTGTTCCCCTACTGGATTTCAAGTCCCTAAATTGTGTACGTTAGAAGATGATCATTTTAGAAAATTCTAGTATTCCTGCCTCTAACACAGTGCTGGCATATTGTATTTAATGAACAATAAGAGAAAGACTGTGGGCTTCCTTGGTAGCCCAGTGATAAAGAATCCACCTGCCAGTGCAGGAGACACGAGTTCAATCCGTTAGTTGGGAAGATCCTCTGGGGAAGGAAATGGCAACCCATCCAGTATTCTTGCCGGGGAAATCCCATGGACAGAGGAGTTTGGTGGGCTACAGTCCATAGGGCTGTAAAAGAATTAGACATGACTTAGCGACTAAACAACAAGAGAAAGATTGTTTATTTTTCAAGTAAGAATTTCATGGACAGACTATTGGGGTCTTTCGCATTTAATACCTTTTTCATTTTCTCTGCCTCTTCTTATTCTTTACCTCCCTTCTCTTCTGTTTTTTGGATCAGTAGGACCAATCGGTGACATATTCTAGAGCTTATGATTCTCAAGGGCTGTGTTATGCTTTTTTTCCTGAAGCCATTTTCAAACATCACCATTTCAAACACGCCCCTGGGAGATTTTGAACTGTGCCCTCCGGCTTGCTACCATATCCAGCCTACCTATCGAGAATTTGCCATTTTGCATCCCTGTTTCTGATAAGAGTGTGTTGTTTCTTGAAGGCGGTCAGTGCAATACTTCAAATCTGCCCAACTGGACTTCCCCAGCTAATGAAGATTTGTGCTTGTCATTAAGACCGTAAACTAAATATTTAGATTCTCCTTTGCTGTCTAGAAACATGGTAGGTAGGATTATATTCTTGACTCCCTTCAAAATGAGTAGGACTGTTTGCCTAGTTCTACCAGTGAGTTTGAATGGAAATGATGTGTGCAACCTCCAAACCAGAGCATTTAATGTTGGAGCGAGACCCTTCAGAGCATTCTTTTTCACTGGCTACTGCAATGTATGCTGTTCTGAAAGGTAGCAATTCCGTTATCCTGGGTCTTAGAGGGAGGGCAATATAGAGCAGAGCTCCTATTCAACCCTCAATGGCCATGTCCTGGAGTAAGAAAAAAACCATTGTTATCTTAAGCCACTGAAATGTTTGGTGCTGTTTGTTACTGCAGCTTGTTTATCTTGACTGATACAAACACCTGACTTATATTCATACAGAAGAATGGCTCCCTGAGCCTCAAAAATCAAACTAATGTCCTGAAAATCTCCAAGTTCCCTTCTCACTAAGGCCAAGTGGTAACCATAGCTGTTTGTTTATGTATTTGAGAGGGTGGGTCTCAGAAATGTGAAAAACAATGTCAGAAATGGCTGAACAGTTTCACCATTGTTTCATTCAGTGATTTGCTAGAAGGATTTATAAGACTCAGGCTTCCCTGATAGCTCAGTTAGTAAAGGATCCACCAGCAGTGCAGGAGCCCTGGGTTTGATCCCTGGGTTGGGAAGATTCCCTGGAGAAGGGAAAGGCCTCCCACTCCAGTATTCTGGCCTGGAGAATTAGGGTCACAAAGGGACACGACTGAGACTGAGAGACTTTCATTTTCACTTTATAAGACTCAGCAGCAGACTGTACTCATGACTGAGATTTTTTTACAGAGGATTCAGAGAAAAAGCAAAAAAAAAAAAATGTGTGTATCAACAGACTCCAGAGAGGTCCAGCACAGGCCTTTGATGTCCTTCCTTGTCTGAGGCCATGTTGGAATATTCTAACAGCAAACTATTAATATGAAGATGTGTGGAATATCTTCCCTCAAAGCTGTCTGTTTGAATCTCAAAGTTTGAACTTTTTTTAACCATTAAGAATATGCAAATTATTTTATTTGATCAACAGAATAAAACAGTTTATGGTAATAATATTTTATCCTAGTATTACTCAAATAACCCAACTTTACACCTAGAGGAGTTAGAAAAAGAAGAACAAGTGAAACCTGAAGTTAATGGAAGTAAAGAAATAATAAAGATCAGAACAGAAATAAATGAAATATAGAATTACATTAATTCTATGATAAATATAAAATTAATTCTATATGGAAATAAATTACAGAAGTAGAAAAGATCAATGAAACTAAGAACAGATTCTTTGAAGAGATAAACAAAACTGATAAAGCTTTGGCCAGACTCATCAAAGGAAAAAGAGGACCCAGATAAGTAAAATCAGAAATGAAGATGGAGAAGTTACAGTCAATGCCGGAGAAAATCCAAAGGATCACAAGAGATTGTTGTGAAAAATTATGCACTGACAAAATGGAAAACTTAGAAGAAATGGATGAATTCCTGGAAACATACACTATCCATGATTGAATCAGGAAGAAATACAAAATATGAGCAGACCGCTACCTGTAAAGAAATTAAATCAGTGATTAAAAACAACAACAAAAAGCTCTCAATAAACAGAAGTCCAGAACCAGGAAGCTTCATAGGTGAATTCTACCAAATATTTAAGGAATTGACATGTACCCTTCTCAAAGTAAGGGCTTCCCTGGTAGCTCAGCTGATAAAGAATGTGCCTGCAACATGGGAGACCTGCGTTTGATCCCTGGATTGGGAAGATCCCCTGGAGATAGGATAGGCTACCCACTCCAGTCTTCTGGCCTGGAGAATTCAAAGAGCTGGACACAACTGAGTGACTTTCACTTCACTTCTCAGAGTATTCCAAAAATTTAAAAGCAACACTTCAGAGCTCATTCGATGAGGTCAGCATTACCCTGATACTAAAACCAGATGAAGACACCATAAGAAAAAGAAAATTATAGGCCAGTATTATTGATGAACATAGATGCAAAAATCCTCAACAAAATACTAGCAAACCAAATTCAGCAGTACATTAGGAGGATGGTACACCATGATCAAGTGGCATTTATCCCAAGGTAGCCAGAATGATTTAATACCTGCAATCAGTCAATATAATGAACCATATTAACAAATTTAAAAATAAAAATTATATGATCATTTCAATAGATGCAGAAAAAAGCTTTTGATAAAATTCAACATCTATTTATGGTAAAAGATGTCAATGTAGTTAGTATAGAATGAGCATACCTCAACAAAGTAGAGACTATTTATGACAAACCTATAGCCAGCATTGTACTCAAAGCTGAAAAGATTTCCTCTGAGATCAGGAACAAGACAAAGCCCATTCTTACCACTTTTATTCCACATAGTATTAGAAGTCATAACCGTAGCAATCAGACAAGAAGAAGAAGTGAATCCAGATTGGAAAAGAAGTGAAACTGTCAGTTTTTACAGATGACACGATACTATGTATCGAGAGAATCCTAAAGATACCACCAAAAACTATTAGAATAAAAGTTTTGAGGCTTTTTATGAGGAACTGGTCACATGGGCATATTCGGCTAAACGTCCAATCATGGCAACCAGATATAGGGACCCTCGAAATGTAGCTACATGTGCATTACCAATCTTGATACTTGCGCACTGCTGACAAGCATGGTCCATTGCTCCAGATGCAAAATCATGAAAAGGACACTAGAAGTTTAAAACCATGTGGAGTATGCCTGTGTGACCAGTCATGTCCACCACAGTGTCATTGTTCTAGTAGCATACTCACTTATTTGTGACAATGGAATGCACAGGGATTTTGCACATTTGGAATTAGCATGACACTCAGAAAAATTCCAGAAATACAGTGCAATTTTCCAGCATCTTTGTCTGTAGATTAGATTTGGGAGGCCTTCCTCACAACCTACTCAACCACTTATACTATTATTTCAAATCATAAAGAATAGACTTTTTGAAACTATCAGTGTGTAATTTGGGAATACCTGACTATAATGATATTGTTTTGCCATTTTGAGTGTTTAATAGAAGTATATGTTACACACATACTTTAATCAATACAGCCCCATGAGGCTAAATATTATTATTCTTATTCTATAATAATAGAAACGTTGAGTCACTTACCCAATGAGTCACTCAGCTAATAAGGAACAGGGTTACGATTAGAGCCCAGCTCTTTCTGGAGTCAAAGTTAGTCTCCTCCATCTCGCCACTAAATCTTAATCTTTCCAGGCTACAGCTACTCATTTCTAAAATAAGGTGATTGGATTAGATGATGTTCCAGGCCTAATTTCATGAACACTAGTAAATTAGATGGGCTGGGACTCTGTACCAATGGATTTAAGAGCTTGGCTTTGAATCAAAAGAACCTATTTTGGATCCAGGCTGTAGGCTGCTTGTTATTTTGTGCCCTTAACCAAATTACTTCATTTTTCTATGAACCTGTTTTCTTTTCTGTACAACAGAGATAATTATATCTCACCTGATGTTGTAAAGATTAAATGAAATAATATACAGAAAATATGTAGCACAGGGTCTGGCATCAATAAGCTCTGCATAAATGTACAGTCACTGGTATGGTGCTCAGGAGCATGCGGTCTAGGACCACATTGCTTGGGTTTGAATCCCAAGTTTGCCACTTAACTGCTATGTGACTTTGAGCTAACTGAAATTTTTTGTGCCTTAGTTTCCTTATCTTGGAGAATGATAATAATATAATGAATACCTAATTAAACTGGTACGAAGATTAAATACCTGATATATAAAGCACTTAGCACCTGACGTGTAGTAAACAGTGTATGTTGGCTAATTTTATTATCACAGACATTACTAGTTCGGCCATGTGCATGAAATAGATGGTAAGAGGATCGTGCTCATCTTGTTGCCTGGTCATATCCTTAATTGAAACCCGAGGCTCTGGAAATCCTGCAGTTTGAATAATCCAAGAGCTGAAGCAGTGGAGCGTCCAATTACGGATGCTTCACAGCTGCGGGCCGGGGAGGAAGGTGAGGGCTCCGCACTGGCGAGCTGAGGTTGTGGTCCTATTAGAAGAAAGCCCTGCTTTGTATGCAGCTGCCTTGCCTTCAGTTTGGCTGCATAATTGTGCCTTTTTGTTTTATTTTAGAGCATCTTGAGGAATTCAGAGCTCTTTCCCGCTGACAGTCAGCCGAGAAGGCCACAGAGTGTCACGTCTCTAACGAGCCTCTCAGCCGCTCTGATGGCCCCGTGGAGGCAGCCAGGCGGGGAGTGTGCACACAGGCCCGTGCCCGTAGCCACAGGCTCCCTTTGAGCCCAGGCCACCATGCTGGACTTCATTATGGGGCTCCCCATGCGCCCTCAGGACCCCCCACGCCTGTCCTCATTGTCTCAGAAGAGCATGGTGTTCTTCCTGAATGCTGGGCTTGTTGGTAACCTTTGTGGACTAGCAGTGAGAAAGCAGAAATTAATTATTCATATCAGCGGGCCTGAAGGAGCTGTTGTTTGCAGAGTTGACGCTCCTTCTGGCTTCTAGACTCAGAATTCCCCGGGGCCTTTGGACAAGCGGTAGACAGTGTGGTCCCTGGAGACAGCTGTTCTGAAAGCAGGAATGGCAAGTGGCTGGCCTGGCCCTGGGCTACATGCAGTCTGCTGATGTGCTTTGTTTGGGCTGTAGGGGGTTAAAAACTGAATGCTGGGCTTGTTGGTAACTTTGTGGACTAGCAGTGAGAAAGCAGAAATTAATTATTCATATCAGCGGGCCTGAAGGAGCTGTTGTTTGCAGAGTTGACGCTCCTTCTGGCTTCTAGACTCAGAATTCCCCGGGGCCTTTGGACAAGCGGTAGACAGTGTGGTCCCTGGAGACAGCTGTTCTGAAAGCAGGAATGGCAAGTGGCTGGCCTGGCCCTGGGCTACATGCAGTCTGCTGATGTGCTTTGTTTGGGCTGTAGGGGGTTAAAACTTTTTTTAATTGGGAGATTTCACATAAAATTTGAATTTTCTGAGTTTTCTTGAAAGATAGGAAGGTCGACAATACTTGTGAGTGGCACTGAGTAGCTGACCCCTTGAGACTGGACATGATTTCACTGATTGCCTCAGCTTCATCCACCTTATTCACCCACATTGTGAGAAGTGTGTGTATAGTGTGAACAGAGCTGCCTGGCCTTGCATCCTGTCTCTGCCACTTACTACCTGTGTGACTTTAGGCAAATTACTTAACCTCTGTGGGGCTCAGTTTCTGCATCTGCTAAATGGGGGTTATAACTGTTTACCTCGCAAATCTGTGAGAACTGAGTTGGAATAAGTGCTTAGAATAGCGTGCTTGTTACATAATAAGAACGACCTAGGTGTTCATATACACTAGTAGGACACTACATACCTGCCTAGCATTTTAGACATTTGAGATGATAATCTTTGTGTCAGAGTTTTCCATAGAAGAAAAATTTGTATTTATTACCTAGTGTAATAAATACAGTAGTTAATACACTAGTGAGTGTATTAACTCACTAGTAAGTGTTTCCTCCCTCTTCCAGTCCCCAATCTCAGCACCTTGGAATTAACATGCCCACTCTAACAAAATGCGTGCCTAGTCGCTCAGTCATGTCTGACTCTGCGACCCCATGGACTGTAGCTTGCCAGGCTCCTCTGTCCATTCTTTTGCAGGCAAGAACACAGGTGTGGATTGCCATGTCCTCCTCCAGAGGATCTTGCCCTGGGATCAAACCCAAGTCTCCTGCATCTCCTACACTGGTGGGTGGATTCTTTACTACTGTGCCCCCCCGGGAAACCCCTCTGTAACGAAGTATCATCGGCTTAACAGGCTTAGTGTCTGCACGTGTTCCTGGTGGGCTGGCTTGCTTCATGGTATTGTTGAGAATCCGGGCTCCCATACCCCTGTGGATCTGCCCTCCTCTGGATCCCTGTCATTCTCAGTCATCAGGGGGCACTTGGCAGCAAGAGCGTGAAGGCACACTTGCTTCTTAACTCTCTCAGCCCAGAACAGATACCCATTTCTTCTGTCTATGTTCCACTGGCAGAGATGAAGCACGTGCCCCTCTTAGACGCAGGGGGCCTGGCATGTGTAGCCCCTGACTGAGTAGCTGGTCCCCAGCAACAGCCTTACTCTGGGGAGGGGACTGGAGCAGGAATCTCTGGTGGGCTCTCACTTGTCTTTGCCAACAGAGTCTTATTAAATAAGCCCCCAAATCAACATCCCCTTGGCCCTATTTTCTTCTTCCATTTCACCTATGAAATGTCTGCAAGGGTGAGTACATTGTTTTGGGGGTTTTTTGATGAGGGGAAGAAAGAGAGAAACAACCTTTTTTTTCATTTTATGCTTCAAATCCATACATACTATTGAAAGCACTGATTTAGGATATCAAAATTAGATTTGAGCAGTTGTATTTCACCCATGTTACTTATTTGGAAAAGAAATAGAACTTGGGTATTGTGCTTACCTATACATTGAAATAGCTGCCAAAGTAATGGGGAAAAAAGACATTTACAATCAGAATTTTTATTTTCAAATCTTAAGTCTCTCTTTGCTTTAAGTTAATTGTACACATTTAGCATTTAGACTTGTTAAGGTAGGTAACTTAAAACTTGAGGCAGGACTTCCCTGGTGGCACAGTGGTAGGGAATCCACCCGCCAATGCAGTGGACACAGGTTCGATCCCTGGTCAGGGAAGATTCCACATGCTGAGGAGCAACTAAGCCTGTGCACCACGACTACTGAGCCTGCATGCTGTAACTACTGAAGCCCACAAACCTAGAGCCTGTGTTCTGCTACAAGAGGAGCTCAAGCACGCAACAAAGAGTAGCCCCCGACTGACACAACTGGAGAAAGCCTGCACCAAGCAACAAAGGCCCAGCACAGCCAAAAAAACAATTGAAAGGGAAAGAGAAAGAGCAATACAAAAAACAATAAAATATACTAGTATCATAAATTCTAAATATTGATGAAAGCCAAAATAAATGTTTAGGTTGGAGTAGTTCTCTAATAACTAATGGATTAGGACCAAAATAAAAAAGAGAGAGAGAGAGAAAGAAGCCCCCACTGAGCATTTCATACCTCCTCAAAATAGAATCTTACAGTGATGCCTTTTTTTAAAACCAGTTTGTTTCTTTGGAGCCACAGAGCCTGTCATCTTTGAGGACACGCAGTCACTGTGGGGTTAATACATTGTCTATGCCAGCACAGAAGAACTTCTTCTGAGTTAGGAATGATCTTCAACCTCTGAAGCCTTAATTTAGACTAAATAATATCTGCTTAGGCACCTACCGCAGGGTCATCTTCCTGCTGTTAAGTCCCACCTTGACGGACAACTGTCTCTAACCCTGAATCACAGCCTCTGGGTGAGTTGGTTGCAGGCACCACGTGGAAAGAAAAGTCAGAATCTGCAGTTTTTCCTCTGACCACTTCCTGTCTGATCCAACTCCTACCCTGAGCACATTACAAAATCCAGAGGTTTTAGAAACTGAAAAGTGGAAATAGCCAGCTTTCTCCTTTGGTACCTGGGGTGTAGTTTGGGACCACGTCTTAAAGAAAGATCCATTAGAAAAAACTGTAGATCTGTCTCATGGTCAGAGCGGCTGATTCTCTGCGACTCCATTCCAGAATAGGCTGGGGAATTTCACGGTCCTTTCACTGATTGGTGAAAATAGTCTCCGGAGTCCAAACTCTGGTCCCAGATAGGGCTCCTATCCTAGGACTTGCTTTCGCATCTCAATTTAAGACTTGTTTCATTCTGCCTCTTATTATGTTAAGTTCAGTGACAGCCCTGCCTCACTCACAAGGCTTGCTGAAGGTAGGAACTGTCTTCTAGGGGTAAACAGTGTGGGCTCTGGAGTCAGATTTACTAGCTGTGAGGATCTTTAAAAGTTATTTCACCTCAGTGCCTAGAGAGTGCTCAATAAATAAACTGTAACGAAGTATCATCGGCTTAACAGGCTTAGTGTCTGCACGTGTTCCTGGTGGGCTGGCTTGCTTCATGGTATTGTTGAGAATCCGGGCTCCCATACCCCTGTGGATCTGCCCTCCTCTGGATCCCTGTCATTCTCAGTCATCAGGGGGCACTTGGCAGCAAGAGCGTGAAGGCACACTTGCTTCTTAACTCTCTCAGCCCAGAACAGATACCCATTTCTTCTGTCTATGTTCCACTGGCAGAGATGAAGCACGTGCCCCTCTTAGACGCAGGGGGCCTGGCATGTGTAGCCCCTGACTGAGTAGCTGGTCCCCAGCAACAGCCTTACTCTGGGGAGGGGACTGGAGCAGGAATCTCTGGTGGGCTCTCACTTGTCTTTGCCAACAGAGTCTTATTAAATAAGCCCCCAAATCAACATCCCCTTGGCCCTATTTTCTTCTTCCATTTCACCTATGAAATGTCTGCAAGGGTGAGTACATTGTTTTGGGGGTTTTTTGATGAGGGGAAGAAAGAGAGAAACAACCTTTTTTTTCATTTTATGCTTCAAATCCATACATACTATTGAAAGCACTGATTTAGGATATCAAAATTAGATTTGAGCAGTTGTATTTCACCCCTGTTACTTATTTGGAAAAGAAATAGAACTTGGGTATTGTGCTTACCTATACATTGAAATAGCTGCCAAAGTAATGGGGAAAAAAGACATTTACAATCAGAATTTTTATTTTCAAATCTTAAGTCTCTCTTTGCTTTAAGTTAATTGTACACATTTAGCATTTAGACTTGTTAAGGTAGGTAACTTAAAACTTGAGGCAGGACTTCCCTGGTGGCACAGTGGTAGGGAATCCACCCGCCAATGCAGTGGACACAGGTTCGATCCCTGGTCAGGGAAGATTCCACATGCTGAGGAGCAACTAAGCCTGTGCACCACGACTACTGAGCCTGCATGCTGTAACTACTGAAGCCCACAAACCTAGAGCCTGTGTTCTGCTACAAGAGGAGCTCAAGCACGCAACAAAGAGTAGCCCCCGACTGACACAACTGGAGAAAGCCTGCACCAAGCAACAAAGGCCCAGCACAGCCAAAAAAACAATTGAAAGGGAAAGAGAAAGAGCAATACAAAAAACAATAAAATATACTAGTATCATAAATTCTAAATATTGATGAAAGCCAAAATAAATGTTTAGGTTGGAGTAGTTCTCTAATAACTAATGGATTAGGACCAAAATAAAAAAGAGAGAGAGAGAGAAAGAAGCCCCCACTGAGCATTTCATACCTCCTCAAAATAGAATCTTACAGTGATGCCTTTTTTTAAAACCAGTTTGTTTCTTTGGAGCCACAGAGCCTGTCATCTTTGAAGACACCAGTCACTGTGGGGTTAATACATTGTCTATGCCAGCACAGAAGAACTTCTTCTGAGTTAGGAATGATCTTCAACCTCTGAAGCCTTAATTTAGACTAAATAATATCTGCTTAGGCACCTACCGCAGGGTCATCTTCCTGCTGTTAAGTCCCACCTTGACGGACAACTGTCTCTAACCCTGAATCACAGCCTCTGGGTGAGTTGGTTGCAGGCACCACGTGGAAAGAAAAGTCAGAATCTGCAGTTTTTCCTCTGACCACTTCCTGTCTGATCCAACTCCTACCCTGAGCACATTACAAAATCCAGAGGTTTTAGAAACTGAAAAGTGGAAATAGCCAGCTTTCTCCTTTGGTACCTGGGGTGTAGTTTGGGACCACGTCTTAAAGATAGATCCATTAGAAAAAACTGTAGATCTGTCTCATGGTCAGAGCGGCTGATTCTCTGCGACTCCATTCCAGAATAGGCTGGGGAATTTCACGGTCCTTTCACTGATTGGTGAAAATAGTCTCCGGAGTCCAAACTCTGGTCCCAGATAGGGCTCCTATCCTAGGACTTGCTTTCGCATCTCAATTTAAGACTTGTTTCATTCTGCCTCTTATTATGTTAAGTTCAGTGACAGCCCTGCCTCACTCACAAGGCTTGCTGAAGGTAGGAACTGTCTTCTAGGGGTAAACAGTGTGGGCTCTGGAGTCAGATTTACTAGCTGTGAGGATCTTTAAAAGTTATTTCACCTCAGTGCCTAGAGAGTGCTCAATAAATAAATAACTCATATTATTATTTGTCCTCTGTTTTCCTGGCACTGGCTATCTAAATGATCTTTTTTTTTTTTTTTCAAAAAAGTTTATTGTAAACTACACATAACAAAATCTATCATTTTTAACCATTTTAAGTGTACCGTTCAGTAGTATTAAGTACATTCATAACATTTTGCAGCCATGACCACCAGGTATCTCTGTAATTCATTTCATCTTGTAAAACTGAAGCTCTATACCCATTAAACACTAACTCTCCGCCCCCTACTTTCCACTGCCTCTGGCAATCACCATTCAACCTTCTGTCTCTAGAAATTTGTCTACCCTGTGAGTACCTCCTAGAAGTGGAAACACACAGTATTTGTCTTTTTGTGACTGGCTTATTTCACTTAGTGCAGTGTCCTCAAGGTTTATCCATGCTGTAGCAGATGGCAGAATTTCCTTCCTTTTTATGGCTGAATTATATTCCAGTACACACCGTAGTTTGCTTATCCTTTCATCTATCAGTGCACACTTGAGCTGCTTCCATGCTTTAGCTACTGTGAATAATGCTGCTGTGAAATTGGTGTACAGGTCTTTTTGAGACCCTGCTTTCAATTCTTTTGTGTGTATACTCAGAGTAGAATTTGCTGGTTCATGTCTGATGAGGCTGTTTCTGTCCATATAGCCCAAAGGTTGACATTAAATAGGAAGCAAAAAAAAAAAAAAAAGTCCAGTTTACTTAAGAACTTTAGATGTTTCTAAGCAAAAGGTGGAGGAAAAAAAGCCCTTTTGAGTTTGTGTGAGTAGATGAAGAGTGGCCAGACAGCTGATAAAATAATCCATTTGTTTTTGGAGCCAGCAGGCAGTCAGAGGGAGGAAGCAGCCTAAGGTGACCTTTGGCCTGAAAGCAAACAGGGCAGCAGAAAGCTGAGTGAGACTTGAGCGTTGGTACAGAGAAATCCATTGAGATCTGGCCAGGTGTGCTTTGGATCGTGTCAGTGACCCTCTTGCTGCCCTGAGATAATGATCATGGGGTTTGAAGGTATCAGGTTTCAGGTGTGACTGCTCACTCACATTCATTCTTCCTGCTGAGCTCCAGGAAAGAAGAGTACTAAGGGAGGGTCACATCTTTCCAGCCAGGTGACAAGCAACAGTCCCAAAGTCCCAACACAGGCAGGCTGAGTTTCTGCCTTTCCGAATTCCATTACTTTCTGTCTCTCTCAAAGAGATCAGCCTTCACTGATTTAGACTTAGGTGGCATGAAATACATGTGTGTGTGTGTGGTCTTTGGAAGCAGGGGCCAATGTGGTATTAACATGGTTTTGCTGTGATGTGTAAACTTGCTGAGTTTATCAATTGTAGACCTGGTGGACTTTGATAAATGGTACTCTTTCTGGTATTTTTTTGAAAGTCACTGTGAGAACATGGAGTACTTATAACCTCTACACCCGTTAATAAAAAGGTCAATAAAATACCTTCACTCTAATTTTCAATGTCTATGAGGTATCTAAATCACCAAGTATTAGAGGGTTAACAGAGAAGAATTTGGACAATAAAACACTACCTACTTCAAAACAGGTTCCGAGGAGTAAAGCGTTGCGTGTCTGATTTTTTGGCCATGAGAGGTCAATTCTGGGCTACCGTAAACTCTGATCTAGGAGAAAGGGAGACAGGCACCAATAAAACAACTTTATGGACACCTGAATTGTGCCAAGCAGTGAACCAGAGGGGTTCAAGCCTCTGCTTCAAGGGCCTGCAATCTCACTGTGGGACTAGGCTGATAAGCAGGTTTTCACCACCTAAATGTACAGACAATAGAGATCCATGCTATGGGCTTGCCATCTTCAACTGCCTCATAAGACCCAAGGTAGGTCTCTCCAAATTGCTGGCAGCCACTGCTGTTCAAATACTAACCATGTCTTCCCTGGTTGACCAGTAGTTATGAAAGTGGTAGCACCTGCTCCACAATCTTGAGGGCATATCCTCTGGCACTTTTGCTTCTTTCTTTAGCTCCAGTGCCCATGTGCCTACCAGCAGGAAGTCCTACCAGATCCTGGAAGCTCTCCTTTACAGAGTCAAAGAGGGAGCCATCCTTGGTGCTGGTGCACCGAAGTGGGCAGAGGACGTGGGTCTCCTTAATCAGAAGCACTTCTCACTTCACAGGCCAGCAGATGCCCCTGGGATACAGGTGGCGTGGGAATGCACTGACCAAGAGCCTGCACAGGCTGCTGCTATTCTTGGAGAGGAGAACGTCCATCCCTCCACCCTGAGCTCAGCTGGGGAGTTCCTGACGCCTTCATCCTTCAGGTCCCAGGCAGAGCTGCTTCCCATGTGTCAGTCTGCCCAGGGAGGCCAGACAGGACAAGTTCTAGCCTCTACCATTACTTTCTTTCCATCCCTGGGGATCCATAGAGGGTCAGGCAACTTCTCTTTTCAAACCCTCGGAACACAGGATAATCTCTTTCCTAGACTGTAGCAGGGACGCCATCTCTGAAGTCAGTGGCTCCAAAGTGGTTGATCTTCCAAGAGAGGCTGCCCAAGGAATGATAAGATTATAAGGTCTGTTATTCCAAGAGCGTTTTTTCCCCCAACACCTCTCTTACTTGAGAAAAGGCAACAGGACAGATCTCATCCTTAGTGGGGTATCCCAACTTCTGCTACTCCAAACAACGCCACAGTGGAAAACCATGTATGATATACAGTCTGCGGGTACACCTGCGTGAATATTTCTCTAGAAAATAGACAGGAATTGCAGAGTTGAAAAATATGTGCATTTAAAATATTCATAGGTAGGACTTCCCTGCTGACCTAGTGGTTAAGAATCCACCTTCCAATGCACGGGAGGCAGGTTCAATCCGCAGTAGGGGAACTAAGGTCCCTCGTGTGCGTGCTCGTGCCACAGAGCAACTAAGCCTACACATCACAGCCAGAGGGCTGCAACTGAGACCCGAAGCAGTCAAATAAATATTTTTTAAATAAATATATTTTTTAAAGAAATAGCTTAAAATATTAAAAAATAAGTAAAACGTTCAGTTCAGTTGCTCAGTTGCGACCCTATGAATCACAGCACACCAGTCCTCCCTGTCCATCACCAACTCCTGGAGTTTACTCAAACTCATGTGCATCGAGTCGGTGATGCATGAGGTGGCCAAAGTATTGGAGTTTCAGCTTTAGCATCAGTCCTTCCAATGAACACCCAGGACTGATCTCCTTTAGAATGGACTGGTTGGCTCTCCTTGTAGTCCAAGGGATTCTCAAGAGTCTTCTCCAACACCACAGTTCAAAAGCATCAATTCTTCGGCACTCAGCTGTCTTCACAGTCCAACTCTCGCATCCATACATGACCACTGGAAAAACCATAGCCTTGACTAGACGGACCTTTGTTGGCAAAGTAGTGTCTCTGCTTTTGAATATGCTGTCTATTCTTATTTCCTCTTCTTTGTTATTTTCAAAAAAGAAAAGAAAAAAAGAGTCTTGCTCAGTGGTGTATTTCTTACAAACTCAAAATGGGTCTGAGGGAGTCCCAAGGGACACTGGGGTCTCTCAGCTCAGCTATACTCTCCTCTGGCAGCTGTCTTCTGGGAGACCTGAGTGGGCAGGACCTAGATGTATAATTTGAATTTCAGGCCACCCCCATCTGGATTTCAGATCTTCCCTTTTGCTAGGACGTGTTGATAAGCCATCCTTGAAGTGCCTCCAGGAAAAGTTTCTGGGGCTGGGGACTCAACACTTTCCCCAAGTGCCCTGGGGGAATCCTGGAGACCCTGAAAGTGGCTTCAGCTGGGAAGAGCTGGAGGGGAGGCAGAGAAGAAATGGGGCCGCCTGGAGTCTTGGGCAGGTGGACCTGTGCCTTCTCCCTCACTTCCACTCTGCTCCAGGGATTTCCCCAATGGACCCAGCACCAAGGCCAGAAAATGAAAAAACTCTTTAACCTATGTATTTATTTTTAAGACAGAATCAAGGCCGGAGCTGGTTTTACCTCCCCTTGTCAGTTCTGCTGCTTCCTGCTGTTTGGCCTAAGGCGTGTCAAGACCCACAACAAATACTACACCCTCGATTTTGGGGAGAGCCTAGGCCTTCCTTCACCACCACCCCCCAGATGCTGAGGCCCCCAGAGCGTTGTGGCATCTGACTTCCTGCGAGAATTCATTTGCATCGCAATTAACTGCGTAGACCTCGGAAACCCAGGCCGCCTCGCCTACCCGGCTCTTCCTTCAGCTGCAGGCCACAGAGGGGTTTCTGATTTGATGTCAGATTAGTCATGCGTGCAGGCGGGGGCAGCGCTGGTTGCCGGTGAGGTTTAGCTGCCGGTGCTCAATTTCATATTTAAACGCCGCAGCCCCCGTCACGTGACCTGGAGCCTGCGGCCCCGCCCCCTGGAGGCTGCGGAAAGCCCTGCTAGGGTCAGAAGCCCCTAGCGAGGGGGCCTTCCCAGGATCCTCTCCATTAGTTCATGTGACCTAATGGAGAGGCTGGCGGCGCGGGGAGCGAAATTTACCATTGCTGCAGGCGCCTGGGGCCGCCTGCTTTAAATGAGAGAGCCATTAATCTTCAAGCCAACTGTTTCCAGCCGCGTGTTTCTAAACACTAAACCTAGGCAGGCTTTCATCAAGGGTCTGCGGGTTAGGAATAGAAGATTATGAATCATCTTCCCTTTATAACAGGATCATCAGATTTCATGGAACATTTACAAAGGGCTAATACGTGAAAGCATGAGAAAGCGTTATTAACCGCGGGTGGGCACACCGTGTGGGAGGGAGGATCTTTCAGAAGAGTATGGGGAAGCTGGACCTCCTTGTCCAGAGGGGAAATACCCTTAAATGCCCTTAAATATGAACGTGTGTGTGTGTGTGTGTGTGTGTGTGTGTGTGTGTGTTTTCCTAGCTCATTTGTGTTTGGAATTTGTGTTTGGGTACTGTTCGCTGAAGAGTATATGAAAAGGCAGGAGGGATAACCTTTCCATTTGCAGTTTAGAATGAGCCATCACACTTAAAGTTCAAGCTGAGCAATAGACATTTTCTGTTTGATGTGAGCTATGGGGTTCTAGCATAGCTGAATGTGTTATTATAAGAGGTCCTTCTGGGTCACATGTCCCTGTTGAAATACTCAGACATGCCATAAAATTTATAATTTGTGTAGAAGTTTGTGTAGTGTGTGTGCGTTAAGGGGGAGGTGGATATGCAAATTTCAGATTTTAAGAAATTTTTTTCTTGGTCCACAATTTTCTTTTTTTTGGCAGCACCATGTGGCATGTGAGATCTTAGTTTCCTGACCAGGGATTGAACCTGTGCCCCTTGCAGTGGGTGCACAGAATCTTAACCATTAGACTGCCAAGGAAGTACATTAGTCAAAGATTTTGATTGAGTATTTACTTTGGGTAATACAAGGTTCACTGCGAGCAAAGCTAGTGGAGGTGATGGAATTCCAGTTGAGCTGTTTCAAATCCTGAAAGATGATGCTGTGAAAGTGCTGCACTCAATATGCCAGCAAAATTGGAAAACTCAGCAGTGGCCACAGGACTGGAAAAGGTCAGTTTTCATTCCAATTCCAAAGAAAGGCAATGCCAAAGAATGCTCAAACTACCGCACAATTGCACTCATCTCACATGCTAGTAAAGTAATGCTCAAAATTCTCCAAGCCAGGCTTCAGCAATACATGAACCGTGAACTTCCTGATGTTCAAGCTGGTTTTAGAAAAGGCAGAGGAACTAGAGATCAAATTGCCAACATCTGCTGGATCATGGAAAAAGCAAGAGAGTTCCAGAAAAACATCTATTTCTGCTTTATTGACTATGCCAAAGCCTTTGACTGTGTGGATCACAAAAGAGAGTTCCAGAAAAACATCTATTTCTGCTTTCTTGACTATACCAAAGCCTTTGACTGTGTGGATCACGATAAACTGTGGAAAATTCTGAAAGAGACAGGAATACCAGACCACCTGACCTGCCTCTTGAGAAACCTGCATGCAGGTCAGGAAGCAGCAGTTAGAACTGGACATGGAACAACAGACTGGTTCCAAATAGGAAACGGAGTACGTTAAGGCTGTATATTGTCACCCTGCTTATTTAACTTATATGCAGAGTACATCGTGAGAAACACTGGGCAGGAGGAAGCACAAGCTGGAATCAAGCTTGCTGGGAGAAATATCAGTAACCTCAGATATGCACATGACACCACTCTTATGGCAGAAAGTGAAGGAGAACTAAAGAGTGAGCCTCTTGATGAAAGTGAAAGAGGAGAGTGAAAAAGTTGGCTTAAAGCTCAACATTCAGAAAACAAAGATCATGGCATCTGGTCCCATCCCTTCATGGCAAATAGATGGGGAAATAGTGGAAACAGTGTCAGACCTTATTTTGGGGGGCTCCAAAATCACTTCAGATGGTGATTGTAGCCATGAAATTGAAAGACACTTACTCCTTGGAAGGAAATTTATGACCAACCTAGACAGCATATTCAAAATCAGAGCCATTACTTTGCCGACTAAGGTCTGTCTAGTCAAGGCTATGGTTTTTCCTGTGGTCGTGTATGGATGTGAGAGTTGGACTGTGAAGAAAGCTGAGTGCCTAAGAATTGATGCTTTTGGACTGTCGTGTTGGAGAGGACTCTTGAGAGTCCCTTGGACTGCAAGGAGATCCAGTCAGTCCATCCTAAAGGAGATCAGTCCTAGGTTTTCTGTGAAAGGACTGATGTTGAAGCTGAAACTCCAATACTTTGGTCACCTCATGTGAAGAGTTGACTCATTGGCAAAGACTCTGATGCTGGGAGGGATTGGGGGCAGGAGGAGAAGGGGACGAAAGAGGATGAGATGGCTGGATGGCATCACTGATTCAATGGACATGAGTCTGAGTGAAGGCCAGGAGTTGGTGATGGACAGGGAGGCCTGGTGTGCTGCAGTTCATGGGGTTGCAAAGAGTCAGACACGACTGAGTGACTGAACTGAACTGAACTGCATTTCTGACTCTTTTGTTGACTCTGAGTGCTACTCTATTTCTTCTAAGGGATTCTTGCCTACAGTAGTAGATACAATGGTCATTGGAATAATTTTATTTTTTAGTTTTTTTTTAAATTTTATTTTACTTTATTCTACTTTACAATACTGTATTGGCTTTGCCATATATCGACATGAATCTGCTACAAGTGTATATGAGCTCTCAATCCTGAATCCCCCTCCCACCTCCCACCTCTGGTCATCGGAATTAAATTCACCCTTTCCCATCCATTCTAGTTCACTGATTCCTCACATGTCAATAATCAATCTTGCCATCTCCTGCTTGATGACATCCAATTTACCTTGATTCATGGACCTAACATTCCAGGTTCCCACGTAATATTGTTCTTTACAGCACTGAACTTTACCTTCACCCCCAGACCCAACCACACTGAGTGTTGCTTCTGCTTTTGCCCAGCTGCTTCATTCTTTCTGGAGCTATTAGCAATTGCTCTCTGGTCTTCTTCAGTAGCATATTAGATACATTCTGACCTAGGGGTTTCATCTTTTAGTGTCATTTGTTTTTGTCTTTTCGTACTGTTCATATGGTTCTCCTGGCAAGAATACGGGCGTCGGTTGCCATTCCCTTCTCCAGTGGATCACATTTTGTCAGAACTCTTCACTATGACCTATTTGTCTTGGGTGACCCTGCATGGCATGGCTCACAACTTCACTGAGTTATGCAAGCCTCTTCACCAGAGCAAGGCAGTGAGCCATGAAGGGGAATGTACCATAGGAACCAGGAATATTAAGGATACTTTAGAATTCTGCTTCCCTCACTAAATAATTCAGTAAATTAGAAATAAGAAAGGGGAAAAAAAAGACTATTGATAGTATTGTTCAGTTCAGTTGCTCAGCCGTGTCCGACTCTTTGTGACCCCATGAATCGCAGCATGGCAGGCCTCTCTGTCCATCACCTACTCCAGAGTTCACTCAAACTCAAGTCCAAGGGAAAAAAAAGACTATTGATAGTATTGTTCAGTTCAGTTGCTCAGCCGTGTCCGACTCTTTGTGACCCCATGAATCGCAGCATGGCAGGCCTCTCTGTCCATCACCTACTCCCAGAGTTCACTCAAACTCATGTCCATACAGTCAGTGATGCCATCCAGCCATCTCATCCTCTGTCGTCTTTTCCACCTGCCCCCAATCCCACCCAGCATCAGAGTCTTTTCCAATGAGTCAACTCTTTGCATGAGGTGGCCAAAGTTTCAACTTTCAAAGAGTTTCCGCTTTAGAATCATTCCTTCCAAAGAATACCCAAGGCTGATCTCCTTTAAACTGGACTGGTTGCATCTCCTTGCAGTCCCCCCTTATCCATGAGGGATACATTCCAAGGTCCCCAAGAGATGCCTGAAATTGCACATAGCAACAAATCCTACATGTACTTTTTTTCCCCCATACATACATACCTCCAATAAAGTTTAATTTATAGTTTAGGCACAGCAACAGACTAAAAACAACTGATAGTAAAATAGAACAATTAAAACATGATACAGTTGACCCTCAAAAAACATGAATTTGAACTTTGCAGGTCCACTTATGTGTGGATATTTTTCAATAATAAATTCTATAGAACTATGCAATCTGTGGTTGGTTGATTCTGTAGATGCAGAGAAACCCTGGATATGAAGAGCAAACTATAAAGTGCAAATTAATGGCAGTGTTGTTCAAGAGTCACTTGTACTGCAATAAAAATTTTGCATATGATCTCTCTCTTTCTCAGAACATCTTATTGTACTATATTCACCCTTGTTATGGTGATATGAGATGAGAAATGCCTACATGATGAGACGAAGTAAATGAATGACATAATCATGGTGATGTAGAGTAAGGTGACCACTGATCTTCTGACAATATGTCAAAGGGAGAATCATCTGCTTTGGGTAATCTTGGATCATTGAGCCATGACAATGTTGATGGTTGGTTGTCAAGAGCAGATGATGTTGACACTTGGGATGCCAGGTGGGATGACGTAAAAAGGCACATAGTTTCATTATGCTACTTCTAATGACACACAATTTAAAGTATGCTTTGGTTATTTCTGAAATTTTAAATTTCATATTTTTGGGCCATGATTGAAGCCTGTGACCAAAACCATGGAAAGGAAAACCATGGATAAGGGTGAGCTTCTGATATTTAGTCACTAAGACGTGGAGTGGGTTGACATTTCCTTCTCCAGGGGTCTTCTGGGGCCAGAGATTGAAACTGTGTCTTCTGCATTGGCAGGCAGATTCTTTATCACTGAACTAGTGGACTACTGTATAATAATAAAAAATAATAATAATATTGGACCTTTGTACCTATTCTTGCCACAAGAGCTTGGAAAATACTTGGAATTTGCGGAACAGCAGGCATGCTTTTGTTACGCTAATGAGATGACTCTGGGTGGGGGCCCTTAGATAGCCTCTGGGGAATAGTGGGTGATTAGAGATTGAGTTTAGACATCCATGACCAATGATTTAATCAATCATGCTTCTGCAATAAAACCTGGATACAAACTCTCTAACACTGAGGTTGGGTAGTGCCTGTGTGGGACACAAGATGTGCTACAGTCCACGGGGTCGCAAAGAGTCGGACACGACTGAGCAGCTTCACTTGCACTTCACTAGGGTTTCAGAATAATGTGAAAGTAGTAATAAAGACACTGAAACTAAGAGACAAAAATTCCAGCAAAATATAGAAAGGTACACAAAGAAAAGTTTATCAAATTTGTAAGAATAATAATCACAAACTGAACCAACATCACCTATTTCCTTAGTCACAAAGGCCAGATTTCCCATGAGAAAGAACTGAAGTTGAAACCAGAACTCTACTACGTACATTTCACTTTTGTTGGATATATTTATGCCTGAATTAACCAGATAGCAACATGGCAAGGAGCCCTGAATCTAGGATGTGAGTTCTGTTGCTCTCAGCATAATTTTGAAATTTTCATAAATCCCTGAATTGGAGAGTCCCCTCTGTATTTGGTGGGTATCACACAGAAGCCAAGAAAGAAAGGGAGTGGCTATTGTCATTCCTGAGCCAGGAAAAGAGAATTTAAGGGAAGGCATGATCAAAGATGTCAAAACTTTTGGGAGGCTAAAGAAAAAGAACTATTGATCGACTATTACAAAGTCCTTTTCAGAGGCATTTTAGCAAATCTCTTCTTCTAATGGAGACCTAGATAGACATTAACACAATATCCCAGAAGCTGTGGGCTCATGGCAGAGTGTGAGGACCAAGCATGCCCTTCAGAGGCCAAGCTGACTGCTTCTAATATTTAGCATTAAACAGCTTTCCCAGGTGTTCCCCACCAGAATCCCCTTTCAAGAGATCACCAGGCTATTCCCCAACAAAGGAAACACAGATTTAACACAAAGAGATTCTGATTAGCTACAGCTATTGAATGGCCTAGAGAGCAGGAGATCTGAAATTCATAGTCAGTGGGAGGTACTGGCTGTTAATATGGTCTCTTGTTTCAGGTTCAGCTCCCCAGGATGGGGGAAGTTGCTGAGACTAAAGTCATCAAGTGGCTCCCAGGTGAGGGGACAAAAGAACAGGAGCAACCGTGTAGCATAACTGCCTCATATCATAAAACTGATATTTTTGACCTTCCTAGTTGGATTCTATAACCTCAGGTCCACTAGATTAGAAAACAGAAGTTAATAATTCCAGGGCTCAACTCTACTATTCTGTGTCACTTTGAACAAGATACTTGACCTTTCAGCTGCACATTTTTTGCTCCTCTATAAAATGATAATAATAACATTTTGCCACCTACCTCTTAGCAATTTTGTTATTTCTGACTTTTTTTTTTTTTTTTTTTGCATTCCACAAAGTGCTGGTGAGTTGCAATTCTCTCCAGAGGTTAAATTCATAGGTGAGCTAATATACACAACACATATACATCATAGTTTTTGTGTGACTGTTCATGATTACAGAGCTCATATTCCTAGAGCTGCTATTTAGCAATTCATTCTTTAGCACAACAGACTATAAATGCTATGCACACACACACAGCAACAGTTGCTCAAAGTTAGTGACATACTGCATTTGGTTTTTATTTCAGTTTTTATATTGATCTACTTAAAGATCTACTCTCAAGAAAGAGATTTAAAGAGAAATCTCTGCTCCTTGTTTGGCCTGGGTTAGGATTCTTAGTCTGCTCAGGCTGCACAACCAAATAACATAGAACGGGTGCCTTCTACAACAGAAATTTACTTCCTCACAGTTCTGGAGCCTAGAAGTCCAAGACCTGGCTTATTCCATTTCTGGTGAGAATTCTCTGCCTAGTTTGTAGACTCTGCCATGCCCTCACATAGCTGTTCTAGGTGTGAGCTCCTGGGGAGGGCGAGACAGCTCACTTTTATCTCTTTTTATAAGGACACTAATGCTATTTTGGATCAAGGTCTTATCCTTATGACTTCATTTAGCCTTAATTCTTTCCCTCAGATGATAAAGAATCTCCCTGCAATGCAAGAGACCCAGGTTTGAACCCTGAGTCAGATTCCCTCGGAGAAGGGAATGGCAATGCTCTCCAGTATTCTTGCCTGGAGAATCCCATGGACAAAGCAGCCTGGTGAGCTACAGTCCAAGGGATCACAGAGAGTCGGATACGACTGAAGCGACTTAACACACATGCAGTCTTAATTACCGCCTAAAAACTCCATCTCCAAACTGTTGCATTGGGTTTAGGGCTTCAACACATGAATTTGGGAGAAACATAATTCAGTCCATAGCAGTTCTACAAGGAGTGTGCTTTGTGGAAGGTTTGGAATAGAGGAAGGAATGATTCTGATTAAGTGAGAGGTGAGATATGTTTACTACCCTGAGAAAATGGATTGACTAAACCAAAGCTCTCAAACTTTTTAGAGAAGTGGACTCTTACCTTCACATTAGATTTGACAAGGAAGCCCAATACTCTTAAGTAGATAAGTTCTCAAAGCTGAGTTGAGTGGCTCTTCACTCCACTCCAGAACTTCAACTCCTCACGACGTTCTTAAAGAAAACTATGAGAGGTTCGATAGAACACTTTATGGAAAACAGCCCTAACTGTTTGTAATCATAAATCAAATTTTCTAGGACCAATCAAGCATCCATATTTTTTCAATTTCTTCCAGAAAAACACTTAAGTTTGACTAAGTAGACTCCTACTTAGCTTTTCATATGTCTATCCCCTTCTCTCAAGCATGGTGTGATTTCTTGCTGGTTGATGATATACTTCACATTTCTCTTGTCTTCAAAATCACATCCAGAGTCTTATGCCCCAAATATGGGAGTCTGAGATTTTTGATGGATAATCATACACTGGTCATATACTAGCATAGAATCATAGATTCTCAGAAAAGGGCAGGATCTTAGAGATCATCTAGTAAAATCCACTATTGTAAACTAAAAGCAAGAGAATCTCCCAACTAATCAATGTCTGAACAGTAAAGAAAATTCACATTTCTGCAACCCCAAGCCAGATGATTTTGCACTCTCAGAATTAATTACTTGCAATTCCTCATTTTGAACATAGAGGCTCATACTGGTAAACTTCTGCAAGCTAAATCTTACTGGAAGTCCAGAAGATCAGCAAATTCAGTGTAAACCAGGGATTCTCATCCAGTGATTTTCATTAAACATCTGACATTTGTCTTATAGAGGTGAGTTTATCTTACCACAATTCTTCATTGCAGTCATGGGAAAATAGCAGCACTTACTGTGTGAAGGTAAATATTATGGCAAGATAAATATTAACTTTTGAAAGAAACTACTCTAGCTGGTTAAAAATCACAAATGACATCAGTTGTTAAAGGTTTATACTTTCATAGTGCCTCCAGGGACAGTAGAGTTTCTTGAACTAAATCAGATTTTCTTGTGGCTTTAATATTGGGTAAAAGTATCAGATTCTCTACTTAATATAAAGGAATTTCTTAGTAGCCAGGGACAATGTGTGGTACAGAAGGGATTCATTCAGGGGTATTTGACCTCTTTCTACATGGCTATACTTCTCTACTCATTGGGTTTATCCCTTCTGTGCCTACAAGTATTGAATCTCAGACACAGAAATCCCTCCTGACTTAATCTCTGGCTCAGCAGTGTTTAAGACATACAGAAATTTTCAAATACTTTTAACCAGAAGATGACTTGGCAATGTCTTCAAATCATCTATATACTGTTTGCTCCTGCTTATCTCTTAAGGCTTGACAGAGTGGAATTCATACTAGAATAAATAATTAATCTTCTCCTCCTCCCTCACCAGAGTCTGGAAGAAAAAGATGGAAGGAGGTCATGTTATACTTTATGCCATGGCTAAGATACTCTATTGACTATTTGCAGAATGCTTTGTAAGCCATTGCTTCACATAACCAAGTTTGTTCCTTCTTGCTCTTATTCAAAAGAGTATCTTTTCCTATCTTCAAGTTACCATCTTATAAAAGGGCACATGGAATAACTTAAAAGATAGAGAATCATCATTTAAATGCTTATACCAGTCTCCCAGAATAAAAGAAATCTTCCAGTGATAAATGCCCTCTTGTAGCTTACCACTTTCTATACATACATGGAGGTGGCCTCGCACTATATAGTGATGTGGGAGCTATAGTAAAAGAACCATGTTAAACAGGAGATATCAAGTATCCACTACATGTATATATAGAAATTAGGTTAAAAGACTTTGAAGCATTTCTTGATGAAATAAATATTTTTGAGATGTGTGTGTGTATGTATGTGTGTGTGCATTTTCATCTAGGCCAACTTAGGAAATAACCAGTTCATGAGAAATGTATCCAGTAAAACAGAGAAAACCAGGTAAGTTGCAGTGCTCCAACAGATCCAAGTTACTTGCTGAAAAGCTAAAATAAAAATGATCAATCAAGGTAAAGCTGTTATATTGGGAACAAAGTGTAGTTATATTATTAAATGAATATACAAAGCTTATCTAATTAATATACATAATTAGACTTACATAGGACTATGAGAGCCAAGTCAATTATCCTGGTGATGACCCCATAGATTAAGATAATTTTGAATTTCTTTTTTTCAGAACTGTGTTTGGGAACAGAATTCATTCTTTTATCTCTCCACAAAAGTATAGTTCTTCTTCCTTTGATGACAGATTCATTGTTAGAAATGGTCACTTGCAGTCAATTCTTATAATCAGATAATTAATAGAAAAAGTTAATAACATTATTGGCAAAGCTAGATTGTAGAAGACTATAAATTATGAGCTGACAATTTAAATACCAATGAAATATTTCCATAGAAATTGCACACTGATTCCAGATGAAATTCAAATAGAGAACTTTCTGAAAAAGTTTAAGCAATGGCAGATTCTCAGTTCATAGCTTCCAAAAAAGATAATTTTTAAAAGGCAACATTTAGAAATGTTGTTGTTGTAGGAAAATGACAGCTATTTAAAAGTAAAAAGGCCCATAGCTTTATGGTTTTATGCAAGCTGATTAAATACAGACCAAAGCATGACAATTTCACAGACTCTTGAAGGAGATCTGTGCACAGAAAGAGCTTGTGGCAATAGTGTAGTAAAAGCCATTGTTTGTGGAGGGTACTGCAGAGAAATTCAGCTACATAGAAGAAAGGCGAAGAGAAGGAAAGTGCTTGCCCCTGAGGCAAAGCTGCTGGAGAATGGGAACAATATGAGATATGAGTCTCCTGAGATTAATGAGTCCAGGAGGGTTCACTTGTGTTACAAACTGCAAAGCAGGTCTCCCATGAGGTTTGGAATTTAAGGGTTCCCCAAGGCTTCTATTTCAAAGAACAAACCATCGATGATGACAAATGGTTGAGGGTACCACATCAAATTACCTTTATGTGCCTGGTTGGGTTTTAAATCACTCTTTCTGGAGGAGAAAAATAAAATGACAAATTTGAATTCAATGCCACAGGAAATGTTTAAATAGTAATACTAATAAAAATAAAGCAGGCACAAAATGGAAAAGAGGAACATGCTCTTGCCTTCGAGTTCAGGGTGTGTGGAAGAAATACATAGTGCCTTTGGGTACAAGGCACTCCATTCAGGAAAGAGAGAATTTTGTCAATTTAGGCTTGTGAATGTGTTCAGATTTTAACTTTGTTGTTGAAGCTTCTGTTCCATTAACAAACTTTTCACTTTGGATAAGTGGTTCAAATTAAACTTAAAGTGACAAAAGATCATCCAGGCCTCTTAACAATAAAATGATATTGTTAACTATAACTTGACTAGGTGAATATTAACTTAGCATGCACAACCAGAAGGAAGCCAGAGCTTATCTGACAGCCAGGGGAATTTAAGAGTCTAATCTAAAACATGGACAAAGCAACTTTTAAAACACTCCTGGGTTTTCCTATTCAATTCAGTGAGCCGACACATCTGAATGATTTTATAAACCTTCAACCTTATTGATGTCCAACATTTTTCTTATTAGTGCCCATCATCATAGTGATACAGCACTACTTGTTGTTTGATTTTATAATTCTTAAAGTATGGCATATTGGACCCTGTTTCAAAAAATAAAATAAAATACTGGTGTTAGCTGAATTTGTATAAAATATTCTGGGAAATATTGGCTACAGGGAAATAAAATGACCAAAGAGACTATGCTTTAAAAAAAAAAAATCGTCACATCCCCCAAAGAAATCAGACTTCTCTTCTGAAATCTTCCCAGTAGGAACCATGGAAAAATGACAGGGAGCTGCTGGTTGGTTTTTCTTGCTGCTAAAACATATGTTGTTGTGTCATGTCCTAAACAGAAAACTGAAGCATCCCTTTCAAATTCTCAGCACCACTGACACTTTCAACAAGTGCTTTCGTATTGGTTTTGGTCTTATCTATTTCTAACAGACAGCCTCATGCCTTGGAAATTTGACCTGAAATAAAAATTCAGCCCCAAGTATCT
The DNA here is from genome assembly GCA_006408675.1 of Madoqua kirkii. NCBI lineage: Eukaryota > Metazoa > Chordata > Mammalia > Artiodactyla > Bovidae > Madoqua > Madoqua kirkii. Next base: position 38,281 of record SJYC01074709.1, read on the forward strand.
GCTGTCAATTGCGCAGAAAATAGGAGATGACAGCAAAGTCACTTCTGCATGCTGAATTAGATCTCTTTCCAACATCTTCTAATGTCATTATTAGCACTCAAATACACTGTGTCAAAATGTGTCTGTGTAGGGAGATGGACCAGGCAACACTGAGTTTCTCTTAGTCAGCTTGACAAGCTGTTTCTAATGCATCCCTCTGCATACGGAATTATTTAGGAGAGGTACCTGGCTCATCACAGAGATTTGTAGATGAAAGTATTCAAAATGGACATAGTCGATCCAGTTACAATTAGCCACTTCCAAATTTAGGTCAAGGCAAAAATAAATACTGCCTATGGAAACTATAATCCAAAGAAGTCATCTCAACTTGGAAATTGTATGCATTTGTTAACTCAGAAATGATATTTGGTTTTGATTCAGGATTTTTCAAGACGTTTCCTTCAAAATGAAGTTTCCATCTCCCTGTGAATTTGTTGTATGTATACAGAATCATGCTGAACTAACAAGACTAGTCCTTAGTTAGTACCCAGTATCCTTAATTAGGGCTTCCCAGGTGACTCAAAAGATAAAGAATCTGCCTGCAATGCAGGAGACCTGGGTTCAGTCCCTGGGTTGGGAAAATCTTCTGGAGAAGGGAATGGCTACCCACTTCAGTATTCTTGCCTGGAGAATCCCATGGACAGAGGAGTCTGATAGGCATTCTGCATACACAGCTATAGGTGAATGAACTTTGAATTTTCACTAAATTTCCCCTATGTCTCCCCAAAGCTCTACTTGAAATATTTTGATAAATTTAATGAAATTACCTGACAGATTATGTATTCTTTAGTTTTCATACAAGACAACAAGATTTCTTCTCACAACTCAGGAAGACAATCTAGGATAAACAGAGAGAAATATAAAGTTGGTGGAATTAGATGCAATGGGGCATGGAATATTCTCACATCCCTCCAGAGTCTGAAATAGGAAACATTGTTTATTTCAAGAGGGAGGGAGTCTTCCTGTTGTACAAATTCATCAATTGTTTGGATGCACAAGTGTAGACTGAACATTAGCAATAGTTCTATTAATTGAATTCGAACGCCCCTTCTTCAAACCCTGGAGATCTACAATTCCATTATTTTTTGGTTCAAAATAAATCAAGGCCATTTCTATTCAAGCAAAGTATTTGTGTCATTTCCAAAATGCCAGAGAAAACATTCTGAAACTGTAGTTAATTAAGAACTATATGCCTTGCTAGTTTCCTGACACTTGCTTGAAATAACAAAATTATAACCTGATTTCTGCTTTCCTAACTGTCTCTGATGCCCCCAGCTCTTGGCTTCTTGCCTTTTTCTGCTCTTTATTGTCTTGTGCACATCACTAGACCTGACACCTTGTACTTTCTCCTTGATACTAACCTTAGCTTCCATTCTTGATTACAACATGAGCTTATTCCTTGAATTATGTCTCCTTCTGGCTGCCTTGGGGAAATATACCAATGAATTTATTCTTGTGGACAGCAATTGACCTCACTACAGTCCATGTGAGGTCAGTGCTTCTCCTGGGCCTATAAACTGCATATTAGAGTAAAAACTTATGTATCCTCTAGTTTAGACAAGATTTATTTCAGCAAAAATTTCTACAGATATTAAACAATATTTAAGTAATAGTAATATACTGGAAGGACAGCTATGATAAACCTAGACAGCGTATTAAAAAGCAAAGACATCCTTTTGCCAACAAAGGTCCATATAGTCAAAGCTATGGTTTTTTCCAGTAGTCATATCTACTCCTAGTAGATATGAGAGTTGGACCAGAAAAAAGGCTGAGTAGCAAAGAATTGATGCTTTTGAATCGTGGAGAGGGGACGACCCTTGACAGTCCTTTGGACTGCGAGATCAAACCAGTCAATCTTATAGGAAATCAACCCTGAATATTCATTAGAAGGACTGATATTAAAGCTGAAGTTCCAATACTTTGGCTACTTGATGTGTAGAACTGACTGTTTGGAAAAGACCCTGATGCCGAGAAAGATTGAAGGCAAAAGAAGAGGGCAGCAGAGGATGAGATGGCTAGGTAACATCACAGACTCAGTGGACATGAATTTGAACAAACTCTGGGAGATGGTGAAGCTTGGCATGTTGAAGTCAATGGGGTTGCAAAAGAATCAACTTAGCGACTGAACAACAGCAATAAATATTCAAATATCATATATTCTATTTAGCCTTGACCTAAACGACACAGAAATTCTGATGACAATCATTCTTTATCTTCCTTCTTTTTTTGGCTTCCCACCAACACACAGCCATGCACATATACATGCACACATGCACACACAGGCATACTGAACACACAATTTTTTAGTAAGAATTCTCAGTCCCAAAGATTTGATCAGCCAGAGACTGCAGCAGCTCTCCATGTAACTTGCGCTTGTCTGAACAAGTGTCAGGACTGACCCTTGCCAAGGTACATGACAGGAGAAGTGGGAGGTAGTAGTTAAATCAGAAACTAATGAAATCATCAAAACGTTTTCAGTTACCATTGGTCCAGTTACCCAGGTAACATTGTGGAGGCCAGTTCTGAACGTACCTGTGGAAGGAGTCTCCTCTGGCTTCCACTGGACACAGTGGACTTTCTCTGACAGAAGCTGCCTATCAAATGGGCACAAGAAGAAAAGAAATATGCATTGAGTATCTACTATGTGCCCTCAATGTCCTGGACATACATGTACACTCTCATTTATTTATATCTCACTATACTTTAAAAATTAAATATAGTGTTACTCCCTCAGTCATGTCCAACTGTTTGCAAAGCCATGGACTGTAACCCACCAGGCTCTTCTGTCCATAAGATTCCCCAGGCAAGAATACTGGAGTGGGTTGACATTCCCTTCTCCAGGGGATCTTCCCAACCCAGGGACTGAACCTAGGTCTCCTGAATTGCAGGCAGTTTCTTTACCATCTGAGCCACCAGGGAAGTCCATAAATTAGGTATAATCATCCCCATGTTACAGGTCAAGTAAAGCTCTTGAAGCTTTTCCCCTATGCTTGGAATTCTTTCCTCATTTCCTTCCAAACTGGAATGTTTTCTTTTTTCTATTCTTATCCTATTACAAGAGTGATGAGTGATGCTGGATCACTTTGGCATTAGGCAGACAGCACTTGTTTTCTGCTGGCAGACATAGTCAATGGGTTAGAGAATAAATAAGGCTAAGGGGAAAGCTGAAGTTGAAGCAAGAAACTATGGTTCACAGTGGTGTCTGGAAAGAAGTCTGAGATGAGCTTTGAGAGTTAAAACAGTAGAAACAGGTCATGGACACAAGAGCAAAGATCTGCAGGTGAGAATGATTGAAATGGTGATTGATTCAGACAGATTCTCAACATGGGGCCATCACACATGCCTCCCAAAGTACAGCTGTGGTCCTTGTCCTTGTTTATGTGGGTTCACTCTGAAAAGGCTGAAGGTGTGACAAGCAGACAACTCATCCTTCACTAATCACTTCTCTGAAGATCCCCAAAGTCCCCTACTCCTGTGGTCCAGGCCATTAATCAACACATCCTTGAAAGTAGAGGGTTGGCCAAAAAGTTCACGTAGTGTTCCCTGTAAGATAGCTGTTAGCACTTAGCTGTCCTTAATTTCATTCAAAACAATTTTGTTAGACTCTACTGTGACAGCTTTCATATCAGTGTGAAGTTTTTAAAAAACTTATCAAAATTGATGAATTTTTGTGTAGCCATTTTAATAGTGAAAATGGAAAAAAAAAGGCAACATTTTGGGCATTTATGCTTTATTATTTTGAAGTTTTGAGCTGGAGATTCCTCACTGGATGATGCTCCACAATCGGGTAGATCAGTTGAAGTTGATAGTGATCAAATCAAGACATTAATTGAGAACAACCAATGTTATACCATACAGAAGATAGCCAACACACCCAAAATATCCTAATCAAGTGTTGAAAACCATTTGCAGCAGCTTGGTCACGTTCATCACTTTGATGTTTGGGTTCCACATAAGTGAAAAAAAACCTTCTTAACTGTATTTCTGCATGAAATTCTCTACTGAAACATAACGAAAAATCCATTTTTAGAACAAATTCTGTTGGGTAATGAAAACTGAGTACTGTACAATTGTGCAGAATGGAAAAGATCATGAGGCAAGTAAAATGAACCACCCACCACCAACCACACCAAAGGCCAGTCTTCATCCAAAGAAGTTAATGTTGTGTATATGGAAGGGCATCCTTTCTAAGAGCTAAACCAAATGATTCATTCCAACAAGTACTGCTGCCATTTAGACCAACTGAAATCAGCCCTCAATGAAAAGCATCTGGAATTAGTCAGCAAAAACGCATCATCTTCCATCAGGATAATGCAAGATCATTTGTTTCCTTTGTTTCTTTGAACACCAGGCAAAGACTGTTACAACTTGGCTGGGAGGTTCAGATTCATTTATCACATTCACCAGACATTGCACCTTTGAATTTCCATTTATTCCCATCTTTACAAAATTCTCTTAATGGAAAATGTTTCAATTCCCTGCAAAACTGCAAAAGGCACTTGTAACAGTTCTTTGGTCAAAAAGATTTTTTTTTTAATGGTGAAGATGGAATTATAAATGTGTCTGAAGAATGGCTAACCCACTCCAGTATTCTCGCCTGGAGAATCCCATGGACAGAGGAGCATCTAGTGGGCTACAGTCAGTGGCATCGCAGAGTTGGACATGACTGAAGCAACTTAGCATGCACACATGCTGAAAAATGACAGAACGTAGTGGAACAAAATCACGAATATGTCACTCAATAAAGTTTTGCTGAAGTTGAGAAATGTGTTTGTTATTTTTACTTTAAAACTTAAGGAACTTTTTGGTCAGCCCTAGCCTAGATCACTTTGTATCCATCTCTGTCAACACCTACCTCACCACGGTGTAATCCTGTATCTCTATCTAAATTCAGAGCTCCTGTTCAGTGTGAAACATGTCTTAAACCACTTATGTCTTAATGTCTTAACTCATTCACAGCCCTGAAGATCATATACCAAAGACTCAAGGAAGACCTGCTGAATGAGGGATGTGCGCCCGAAAAAAGCTGCAGTTACTCTGGACTTAGATGCGGTACGTTCTCATGGCTTCTCTAAAAGTGATTACACTTCTTCAACTTTTAGATGCACAATTATGTTAAATACCTAACAAAATGGTTTTCCCAGCTTCCACTCTGCCACATACATATGTTGCTATTAAAATAATGGTATGCTTTCAGAACGGACTGGTGGTATCTCCTTGCAGTCCAAGGGACTCTCAAGAGTCTTCTCAACACCACAGTTCCAAAGCATCAATTCTTCGGCGCTCAGCTTTCTTCACAGTCCAACTCTCACATCCATACATGACCACTGGAAAAACCATAGCCTTGACTAGATGGACCTTTGTTGGCAAAGTAATGTCTCTGCTTTTGAATATACTGTCTAGGTTGGTCATAACTTTTCTTCCATGGAGTAAGCGTCTTTTAATTTCATGGCTGCATTCACCATCTGCAGTGATTTTGGAGCCCCCAAAAATAAAGTCAGCCACCATTTCCACTGTTTCCCCATCTATTTCCCATGAAGTGATGGGACCAGATGCCATGATCTTCATTTTCTGAATGTTGAGCTTTAAGCCAATTTTTTCACTCTCCTCTTTCACTTTCATCAAGAGGCTTTTGGTGTCGTCTGCATATCTGAGGTTATTGATATTTCTCCCAGCTGAAACTCCAGCACTCTGGCCACCTCTCATGAAGAGTTGACTCATTGGAAAAGACTCTGATGCTGGGAGGGATTGAGGGCAGGAGGAGAAGGAGACAACAGAGGATGAGATGGCTGAATGGCATCGCTGACTCTATGGACGTGAGTCTGAGTGAACTCCGGGAGTTGGTGATGGACAGGAAGGCCTGATGTGCTGCGATTCATGGGGTCGCAAAGAGTCGGACACGACTGAACGACTGAACTGAACTGAACTGATGCTTTCCATATAGCAGGAAAGATTTTCAGAGGTGCCAAGTCTTATTTCAAAGAGCTGCCTCTTTCAATGGAGGAGTCCTTGTGCCCTCTGAAGTAGGGGATATAATCTAAGCTCTTCTAAGTTCCACTGGCTCCATCACCTCCTAAAGCCAAGGGGAACTACCAGAGAAGCTACAGGAAGAGTTTTTTCTGCACCCTAATCCTCAAGCATGCTCCAAGGAGAATCTTCTCATGTGTATTTTGTGAACAAGGAGTAAGAGACAATACAAAGCCATCAGAAAGATGATTAGGCCACTAGCCAAAGTTCTATGGTACAAATACTAAGCAGAAAACATGCAGATATGCCTTCTGAATTTCCAGTCTTCTTTCTGGTCTGCTTTCATGGCAATGACACTTTTCTTTCCTGTATAATAGCATTGTTAATATGCCTCATCTCCCTTTCCAACCTATTTTTCTCAAGGGCTAGGACCATGCCTAACTCATTTTTCCAGCATTGTCAGGTAATTATTAGAATAGCAGGTAATATTGCAGTCCCTATTACATATGAAAACACTGTGTTAAGACTTGGTATATTTTTATTTCAATTAATTTAATAAGTCTTTATATAGCCTGATTAGATAAAAAAAATTGTGATTTAAAGGAGTTGAGTGTCTTGTTCCAAATTGCAAAACTAGTTAAACAGCAGGTTAGAGACACAAACTCAGGTTGGACTAACTCCACAGGCTCACTGTATTGTGAGAGATTTCATTTCAGTTCATGTTGTGAAGATAAATCTTGGGTATTTCTCTATCTTGAAATAAGCTGTGCTAGAGCTATTGTGTTCTGTAAGCATCCTTCAAATATTGTTAATATAAGACTTACCTGAAAAAGTTACATGAAGTAAGAACATATGTGATATTGAATTTCAAACCTTGAGTGTTTTTATATGTGCTAGGAACCCATTTTAAAGATAGGTGAAGTCACAGAGGCAGTTAAAACCAACTCTCGTCATTTTTACAGATTAAAAAACACATATACTAGCCAAACAGCTAGTTAGTAGGAGAGGCATCCATACATAAAGCCACCTCCCGCTTTTATTTTCCTGAAATAAAGCATGATTTGTATTCTGACATCCTGTTGCTTTCCTAAAGAGGCTTCTGTGTATAGGAATATTTTGATTCAATGCAAAAATTGCTCTCTTGATTTTGTGATGCTTTGCTAAACATAAATAGTGGTTACAAATGACTACTTATTCATCACAAAGTATTAGTGGTTGTAAATCATTTAGAAAGTCCAAAATGCAATTAAAATATGAACAAATACAATGAAGCCCATCTTTCACAGTTTTAGTGGTGCTAGAAGGAAATATAGAGAGTAATGGAAGAGTTTAAGTTGAGAGGATCTAATAAATTGCTTTGGAAAATGCATGTCATATTTTAATCCTAACATCAGTAATAATAGAGTAAGCTAGGAGTGCGTTGAATACCCGGCCATCATCCTAGAAATTTGGCCATTTGTGCTGTAACCTTGCTGACATGGAGGTTTCAAAGTTCTTCCACCCCCTAAATGCAAAGGACACTGCCTTGATGGCTCATCAGTGTTAACCCATGTTACATCACTTTGGTTTTGGTCCTCAAATTTCCGATGGCCCCTATACTAATCCCACAAAGAGAATATAATCCCGTTTCCTGGCTCTGTGGTGCAAGGCCCTCCTTGGTGAACTTTCTACTGACCTTTGCAGATGTCTTTCCCAAATGCACATTGTTTCTTTTATGAACCTTATTGTTCTGGCTTTTGCTCTGCTGGTTTTCTCTGCCTGACATGCCTTTTCATGTAATGTTTGCTATCTATGTTGCTGTTCAGTCACTGACTTGTATCTGGCTCTTTGCAATTCCATGAATTACAGCATACCAGATTCCTCGGGCCTCCATGATCTCCTGGAGTTTCTTTACCTGGAAGGTCATGGCCTGATCATAGTAAGAATTTAATAAATGCTAATTAATGAAAATGTTCCTATGTGTAAGGAAGATTGTTAGTGGCAATAAATCAGGATTGACCACAGTATGTATTAAGGGAAAAAATGAAATGAGGAGGCAGTCCAGTGACCAGATGGGCAGGCAGTAGAGAGATATGGCCAGCAAGTGAAAAATGAAGCAGTTCCTGAAGAGCCTTGAATATTAAGTTGAATGTAAGGAATGGAGAGCCATCTTGGGGTTGTGTGCAGGAGTATTATGTACAGAACTGGAAGGAGTTGGAAAACTAGAGCCTTGGGTGGCAGGAGGTGATGAGGAATGGATTGAGTGTTGGCACAGAGAGTAGAAAAGAAGGATCAGTAGGCTCAGTGGCTGATGGGGTAGGGAGGAGGAGGATGAAAGTCAAGCATGAATATGATTTTTTAACTCATCAACACTGAGAGAATGGTAGTGCCCCCAAAATGGGAATTTGAGAGGTTGGGATGATTTCCAAGGAAACATGATGTGTCTATTCTTGTCTGTTGCATCTGACCTGATGGAGGGCACCCAGGGCATTTTTGTCTTACTCGGAAAAATATTTCTCAAGTGTCCATATGTTTGGGAGTCTCAGAAGGACACAGAGTGATGATATAGTCCCTGAATGCCTCTGAGTGTGCCAAAGAGGAGGATAAACCTTGCTTTCAGATGGACAAATAAGTGATGATATTTCTTAGCCCTGGAGCTTCAAGCTCAGAATTCAAGTTTCAGATGATTTGTCACAGCTAGATCCTTTTCAGAAGTTAGATCCAGCTCCCCCAAGATAAAACAGTAGAGAGAAGAAGCAGAGGGCAATGAACAGAAAACACAGCAAGTTGTTCCATAGTTGTAGCCTAATAGGACCATGGAGTATCACTCTGTGCATAACTATCTTCTTTTCCCCCTTCATGTCTTAGCTCAAACAGTCCCTGAAAAAGGCTCTCCCCTTCTACCACTTTATGCTACTTCAGATACATGCATTTTCTTGTTATTATAGCATAGAACAGAGTTTTCATGTCTTTGGGGAGAAAAGGGCTTCAACTCCACTATACTTACATAGTGGTATATAATTATATAATTCCCTGGTGGCTCAGGCGGTAAAGAATCTGCCTGCAATGCTGGAAATCTGAGTTCGATCCTCAGGTCAGAAATATTCCCTTTCTGACAACCCACTCCAATATTCTTGCTTGGAGAAACCAATGGACACAGGAGTCTGAAGGGCTACAGTCCATAGTGTTGGAAACAGTCAGACACAACTGACTGACTAACACTTTGACCACCAAACTGTCAGCAAGGATCATAGTTCTCTTCAGTTCAGTTCAGTTGAATTGCTCAGTCGTGTCTGACTCTTTGAGACTCCATGAATCGCAGCACGCCAAGCCTCCTGGGCCATCACCAACTCCCAGAATTCACTCAGACTCACACCCATTGAGTCAGTGATGCCATCCAGCCATCTCATCCTCTGTCATCCCCTTCTCCTCCTGCCCCCAATCCCTCCCAGCATCAGGGTCTTTTCCAATGAGTGAACGCTTCACATGAAGTGGCCAAAGTACTGGAGTTTCAGCTTTAGCATCATTCCTTCCAAATAAATCCCAGGGCTGATCTCCTTCAGAATGGACTGGTTGGATCCCCTTGCAGTCCAGGGGACTTTCAAGAGTCTTCTCCAACACCACAGTTCAAAGCACCAATTCTTCGGCACTCAGCCTTCTTCACAGTCCAACTCTCACATCCATACATGACCACTGGAAAAACCATAGCCTTGATTAGACAGACCTTCATTGGAAAAGTAACGTTTCTGCTTTTCAATAAGCTATCTAGGTTGGTCATAACTTTCCTTCCAAGGAGTAAGCGTCTTTTAATTTCATGGCTGCAATCACCATCTGCAGTGATTTTGGAGCCCCAAAAGATAAAGTCTGACACTATTTCCACAGTTTCCCCATCTATTTCCCATGAAGTGATGGGACCAGATGCCATGATCTTTGTTTTCTGAATGTTGAGCTTTAAGTCAACTTTTTCACTCTCCACTTTCACTTTCATCAAGAGGCTTTTTAGTTCCTCTTCACTTTCTGCCTTAAGGGTGGTGTCATCTGCATATCTCAGGTTATTGATATTTCTCCCGGCAAACTTGATTCCAGCTTGTGCTTCATCAAATATGCTGTCTAGGTTGGTCATAACTTTCCTTCCAAGGAGGAGGCATCTTTTAATTTCATGGCTGTAATCGTCATCTGCAGTTCTTATGGAGACTAGAAAAATAAAGTCAGCCACTGTGTCCACTGTTTCCACATCTATCTGCCATGAAATGATAGGACTGGATGCCATGATAGTAGTTTTCTAAATGTTGAGCTTTAAACAAACTTTTTCACTTTCTTCTTTTACTTCCATCAAGAAGGTCTTTAGTTCTTCTTCTTCACTTTCTGCCATAAGGGCGGTGTCATCTGCATATCTGAGGTTATTGATATTTCTCCCAGCAATCTTGATTCCAGCTTGTGCTTCCTCCAGCCCAATTTGCTCATGATATACTCTGCATAGAAGTTAATTAAGCAGGGTGACAATATACAGCCTTGATGTATTCCCTTTCCTATTTGAACCAGCCTGTTGTTCCATGTCCAGTTCTAACTGTTGCTTCCTGAGCTGCATACAGGTTTCTCAAGAGGCAGGTTAGGTGGTCTGGTATTCCCATCTCTTTCAGAATTTTCCACAGTTTATTGTGATCCACACAGTCAAAGGCTTTGGCATAGTCAATAAAGCAGAAATAGATGTTTGTTTGTTTTTTCTTCTGGAACTCTCTTGCTTTTTGGATAACCCAGCGGATGTTGGCAATTTGATCTCTGGTTCCTCTGTCTGTTCTAATACCAGCTTAAACATCTGAAAACTCACGGTTCACATATTGCTGAAGCCTGGCTTGGAGAATTTTGAGCATTACTTTACTAGCATGTGAGATGAGTGCAATTGTGCAGTAGTTTGAGCATTCTTTGGCATTGCCTTTCTTTGGGCTTGGAATGGAAACTGACCTTTTCCAGTCCTGTGGCCACTGCTGAGTTTTCCAATTTTGTTGGCATATTGAGTGCAGCACTTTCACAGCATCATCTTTCAAGATTTGAAATAGCTCAACTGGAATTCCATTACCTCCACTAGCTTTGTTCATAATGATGCTTCCTAAAGCCCACTTGACTTCACATTCTAGGATGTCTGGCTCTACCTGAGTGATTACATCGATTATCTGCGTCATGAAGATATTTTTTGTACAGTTCTTCTGTGTATTCTTGCCATCTTTTCTTAATATCTCCTGCTTCTGTTAGGTCTCTACCATTCGTGTCCTTTATTGAGTGCATCTTTGCATAAAATGTTCCCTTGCTATATCTAATTTTCTTGAAAAGATCTCTAGTTTTTCCATTCTATTGTTTTCCTCTATTTCTTTGCATTGATCGCTGAGGAATGCTTTCTTAGCTCTCCCTACTATTCTTTGGAACTCTACATTCAAATGGGTATATCTTTCCTTTTTATCTTTTGCTTTTCACTTCCCTTCTTTTCACAGCTATTTGTAAGGCCTCCTCATACAGCCATTTTGCTTTTTGTGTTTCTTTTTCTTGGGGATGGTCTTGAATCCTGTCTCCTATACAGTGTCATGGACCTCCATCCATAGTTCATCAGGCACTCTGTCTATCAGATCTAGTCCCTGAAATCTATTTCTCAGTTCCACTGTATAGTCATAAGGGATCCTAATGCATAAATATGGAGTCTAGTAAGATAGTACCAATGAATTTATGTGCAAGGCAGCAATGGAGAAACAGACATAAAGAACAGACTTATGAACGGTGGAGAGGGAAGGAGAGGGTGAGATGTATGGAGAGAGTAATATGGAAACTTACATTATATTACTATATGTAAAATAGCTAGCCAATGGGAATTTGATGTATATCCCAGGGAACTCAAATAGGGGCTCTTTTCAACCTAGAGGAATGGGATGGGGAGGAAGATGGAAGAGAGGTTCAAGAGGGAGGTGATATATGTATACCTGTGGCTGATTCATGTTGATATTTGACAGAAAACAGAATTCTGTAAAGCAATTATCGTTCAATTAAAATACGAATTTTTTAAAAAGAAGTTAGGCAACATTCGGGCTTCCCTAGTGGCTCAGTGTTAAAAAATTTGCCTGCAGGACAGGAGACCCAGGTTCGATCCCTGGGTTGGGAAGATCCCCTGGAGGAGGACATGGCAACCCACTCCAGTATTCTTGCCTGGAGAATCCCATAGATGGAGAGGCCTCGCAGGCAGCAGTCTATAGTGTTGCACAGAGTTGGATGTTACTGAAGTGACTAAGCAGCAGCAGCAGCAGACAACATATATGCAAAATATAAATGAATCATATCATAAGACAGAATTCTAGGCAGAGTTTATGCCCTTTTTTAAACCTGTCTAAGCTCTTTAGTTTTAGAAAATGTCTAATATTTCCTTTGTTTCATCTGTGTTCTTTTATTCTCTTAATGCTCTCAAGAATTAATTGAGCATGACAGCCATGTTTTCTTAACTGATATGATCCATTGTCTATGCAGGTTATGTTTCTCAGATGACTCTTAACTCCTCCTTTCTCCTTGCTCAAGATTGTATTCCCAGTACCTAACCTAGTACCAGGCACATAGTAGGAGCTTACAAATTACTTGCTTTATGAATGAAAAGTGATCTTCTCATTTGGAAAGGGAATAAACAAACTAGCTGATTATTGATTAAACCAGATTGTTAGCATCAGGTAGTGATAATGAATTGCTTCCCTGCATTTATAGAATTCCCTGTGTGTTACAAACATTTATAGAAATGTTCTTAAAGGTGCTGGACTTTCTCTTCCTTGAAAATGTTCCAGATATTTTGACCATAATCAAATTTTTAAGAATGTTTATAGTATTCTGCATACTAATTGTCTAGCCTTGGTTCTCCAGAATAACCAACACTTGATTGAAATAATGTGAAGAAAGTTGTGGAGTAGAGCATTCTCCTCATTTGAAGTTACTCCTGTTTTTTTTTTTTCTTCTAATTAATCACTGGTTTTCAACTCCATGAATGCTTGAGTCTAAATTTTTTGCCTATCGTTGAATAACCATTAAACATTTACAAATGTGAACAACTACATGTACATGCAGTTAAGTTCAGTTGAGTTCAGTCGCTCATTCATAGCCAACTCCTTGCACCCCATTAATTGCAGCACGCCAGGCCTCCCTGTCCATCAGCAAAGCCCACAGTCCAAACAAGCCTATGTCCATCGAGTCGGTGATGCCATCCAACCACCTCATCCTCTGTCATCGCCTTCTCCTCCTGCCCTGAATCTTTCCCAGCATCAGGGTTTTTTCAAATGAGTCATTTCTCCACATCAGGTGGCCAAAATATTGAGTTTCAGCTTCATCAGCCTTTCCAATGAACACTCAGGACTGATCTCCTTCAAAATGGACTGGTTGGAACTGCTTGCAGTCCAAGGAACTCTCAAGAGTCTTCTCCAACACCACTGTTCAAAAGCATCAATTCTTCTGAGCTCAGCTTTCCTTATAGTCCAATTCTCACATCCATACATGAACACTGGATCAATCATAGACTTGCCTAGATGGACCTCTGTGACAAAGTAATGTCTCTGATTTTTAATATGCTCTCTAGGTTGGTCAAAACTTTCCTTCCAAGGAGTGTCTCTTCATTTCATGGCTGCATTCACCATCAGC